>QANT01001587.1:0-24745 GCA_003254885.1 Purshia tridentata | reverse complement strand
GTTTTCAGAAAATTTCGGAAGTTCAAATTTATTTTTAAAAAATTAAAATATTTTAGACTCTTTGAAAATTAATATTATAAACTCTCAGACTCCAAAAATTATAAGGTCTGCACTATTAGCCTTCTAAAAACTAACTCTACCTTTTTTGTGAACGCTTGATACCAAAAGACCTCTCAATTTTAGAAGAAAATAAATTCAAGAAAATTTTTAGAATTTTCGTAAAGTCTTCAAAGAATTCTCTAAATTTTTGAGACTTTATGAAAATTCTATAAAATTCTTTTGGTAATTTTCAAAAAATTTTTTTTAGAATTCTTTTGAGATTTTACGAAAAATCTATAAAATTTATTTTATAGAGTGAAATTTATTTTAATTTTTAAGAAAAAAATTTGGACTTTCGAAATTTTTTATAAACTCTTGAAGGAAAAATTGGTAATTTGACTGCGTAAATAAATTAGTACTAGTCAAGACGAATATGTGAAAATTTTCCGTTTATTTTCCCGAGTTCGAAGCTACTTTTAATTCATTTTAAAAATTTTTAAAAATAGAAAACTAGAAATAGAAAAATGGATGTAAATGTGGCCACTTATAATTTGTCACCTAAGTTTTTTTTCTATGAATGGACCAAAAAACCCTTAAAGATTTGGATGGAGGTGGTAACTTGCTTCAATTCTTAATTTATGTGGTAACATGCAAATTGAGTCAAAATTCAAGTGAGTATCTTGCTAAAACGCCTTAATATAATATCAATTTAGTGGACCCATGCTTCGATAAGCTCTGAGACTCTTGCCTTGGTGTCAAATTTCTAGTTTTGCTATGATGATATACAAAGCCTATCTAGGACTCACGCAACAAACCTAGCATGTCTTCTCCCTATCAGTTTTTCATGCCCAAAATTATTTTTCAAGCACAAACTCAAAACAATAAGTTTTCCAGGCCCAAACTTACACTCTCAGCCCCATAAACCCAACCAGCAACAATCCCAAAACTCATTCCCCAATAAGAGATTTGAGTTGAAGAGGTCAAAAAAGGAAAAAAAAAAAAAATAGAGATTTGAGTTTGCCAAATGTGAATGTTGTGGCTAGGGATGACAAAATTCCCTGCCTTTGAAAATTCCTGTATCGATTAAGCGAGAATGGTAATATTATCCATCTCTCTGCCCGGTATACCAGTTTAATAAAAACCTGTATACATGTTGAATAAAAATATTATATTATATAATCATATTTTAATTTCTTATCTTAATTTTTGTTGTCCTTAAAACAGTTTTTTTTTATATAGTGTTGTTGTAACATAAAATGATGAATTTTAATGTGTTTCATTTATATTATATTATGTATTTGTGTTAGATTTAGTATGTTATCAATAAAAAATTATTATTTTAAAAATAATAAGGGCTTCGAATACTTGATCATAGGCGGGGTGGGTATGATATTGGCAAACCACGAGTTGAGAGAGTCTTCAAGTGGTGTAAGGGTGGCTAGAGGCGGAGCGGCAAAGAAGAAGCAGAGTTGAGAGTCAAGAGAGGCAGAGAAGACTAAAAAGAATGAGGGGCGACGTGGGTTAATGGGTGATTACTAATTATGGTGGATTTAGCTTTTCTACCTTTTAAGATTGTGCTGTTTGGTGCCTTCCATAAAATCTTGTTCATTTAAGTAATCTAATGGTTTAAATGATATAAATATATGTTCAATTAAATATTAAATAAAATGATGTGACCTCCTTCAATTATTAGATTGTTTGAATGAATCAAATTTTATGAAAAGCACTAACAGCACAGCTTTGAAAAAGGCAGAGAACCATGATCCAATTTTGGTTAGGTTTTCAAAATGAGATTGGGTGTGGTGAGGACCACAGTAATTCATTAACCTCACCAATGAAATGCCACCACGTTTATTAATATATATTATATTTATTCAATAGATAGCGGTTCGGTTAAACTGCCGGTTTGGCATATGAATCCGAATATTTCTAATATTCTTCTTCAATGTTCATCTTGGTTTTTGGCAAGTATGCTCTTCCCAACCCTAAAACAAAATCCAATTTGGGCTAATTATGAAGAATTGGAGATACCCATAAACCAAAATAATTATTTTAGAACATGAAGATAGGTCACCCAGCAATCGGGTTGGTAATTCTTTTGATTTAATCTATACTTGATTGTTGTATGTTTATAGTATTTCTTGAATGTTTGAAATAGAAATTATCAATTAATTGGCGCTCAAATGATCTCACCATTGGAAATACTCTTATCACTAGACTAGTAAAGAAAATTAGTTTAGAGATTTAGCTCATCCTAATTTCAATCCTGGCTTCATTTTTGTTTGTAATAGGTTATTTGAGCGTCTAATATTCGACAAATCAAACTATTATTCTCTTACGTCTAGTGTTTGTTTTTTATTTATGATTAGTAGAAAACTACTTGTATGTTTTTTGATTAACCTTAATGTAGATATCAGAAGTCGTCGTTGATTATGTGACAAATTTTACACATCAACAATAATAATACAAATAAATAAGTAAATCATAACTAATTCTGGCAAAACACACGATATATTCATTAAAAACAATAATATATAATACACTTATGAACTCATAACTGAGGATCAGCATGCCACGTGCTGCATGTGCAAAAAGACAAACCTGTGTGCTTGTGGAGAGATGATCCAGAACATGCATGTGATTGGTCTGAGAGAGAGAGAGGGGTGATGCAGATTGCTTCATGAATTATTATTAAAGAATACAAGACAAAAAAACTGATGCAATTGCATTGCAGTAGAAGCAAAAAATTAAATTTTGAATTTCGATAAAATTTCGATAATTAAAAAATATGAAAAGTTCGAAAGAATTTGGATTTCGTTAAAAATGAATATGATAATTTAGTCAAAATTATTAATACAAGACAAAAAAACTGATGCAATTGCATTGCAGTAGAAGCAAAAAATTAAATTTTGAATTTCGATAAAATTTCGATAATTAAAAAATATGAAAATTTTGAAAGAATTTTGATTTCGTTAAAAATTTTGACTAAAATTTTTAACAGAATTCTGATAATTTCAATTCGATAATATTTCGAGACATCAAACAAATGAAAATTTTTGAAATTATTAATTCCTTGAGTGGGAGTGGAATTGTTGTAAATTTTTTCTGAGTTCTGACAGGCATGTGAAGGTAGTTGTTTGGTGGGGGAGCCGTAAGTAAGCATGTACATCAAGTCCCCCAACGCACGCCCCTTTCATCTTGTCTTGTTCCTTACCTGCTGCTTTTGCTTTTACTTCTTTCTCTTTATCCTTTCTACTTTTTCCTACTATGTGACTCATTCTCAGTCTCTCACTCTCTAACCGACTTCATCCCAATCCAAAAGCCACAATAAAGGGCCACAAGCACATGTATGTAAAAGCCTGTCTTTGCAACTTACGTACTCAACCCCACTATCCCACTCCTCCCTCCATCTGTCTCTATATAAACCCACTTTAATGCAAGCACTTGGAACTTAAATTCTTCAATCTTCACTTCACTTTAATCTTCCATAATGCCATGCCAACCAGCTTTCAAGCTTCTTCTCTGGACTTCTCTTTCATTTGCTTCTCTCTTCCTCCCCCATGGTCTCTCTCTCTCTCTCTCCCTCTCACACACACACTTAATTGTTGGGTTTTGGTTGTGATAAACTAACTGAAGTGCTCAATCTGATGCAGGTTTAGGAGCAAAATGTAGCACCCAAGACCATCCTCCAACAGTGCAACAGACTCAAGTGGGGTTCGGAAGCTCTCCAAAATTCATGGTGGAAGTGCATAACAACTGCCCTATGTGCCCAATGATCAACATTCACTTGAAGTGTGGAAGCTTCCCTCAAGATCTGGTCAATCCCAGACTGCTCAAAGTGATAAGCAACGATGATTGTGTAGTTAATAGTGGGTTGCCATTGGCACCTTTGCAAAAAATCTCCTTCAATTACTCTCACCAAAAGTATTTATTGTATCCAAAAGTCTGGTATTTCCAATGTGAGTGATTAACATTACCCTATCCCTACTAGGAAATTACTAATTAGTACACCTTACTATATATATCCTTTGCTTTGTATTTTGTTGGCCCTGTCGATCAATATTAATGTCATGTAACATGTTACAGCTAGTGGGGTTAATTATAGGTAAAGGTTTCATTAATCATCTGAATCACCAATTGGATATGCTTGGCTTGGCCATGTCCAACATTTAGCTTATAAATTTTTGTAGTATTTTGGGTTTTCCTATGCTTTCTCTTGAGCGTTTCTCTTATACAGAAGTTTTTGAGAACATAGAAACCAGTGTTAAACATGCAAACCAGTGGACACTTATGGCAACCTCATCGTACAAAATTAGAAGTACAATTAGAAGAAGTACAAAATAGGTGGATAAAAAGCACTTCTGCAAACAAGTACAAAATAATTAGACTTAGAAGAAGCTTCAACCTTGCATTCACTATGAAATTTGACCTAAAAAAGCAGCAAATGATCTTGCAAAAATGACAACTAGGCTATGTGAACATGATGAGTCCACACATTATACCATATTTGAGTAGTTCGTACTTTACAAATTAGTTATTGGTCTAGTGTTATTTCTTATAACTATATTTCAAGTTCGGATAATATTTCCAAATAAATTAGTTATTGGTCATAACTATATTACAAGTTCGGATAATATTTATCATAACTATAATATTAATATCTTCCAAATAACTATATTACAAGTTCGGATAATATTTCTCATAACTATATTACAAATTAGTTATTGATCTAGTTCGTACTATATTGCAATCTTCTCTGTTCATAACAAAAGAAGATTCAGTTTTTTTTGTTTTCTTAATGAAATATCCTTAATGGTCATTTTAACATAGGACATAATTGTACATGCAAGTATTAAATTGGTGTTGGATAAAATAAGAAAATTGTTGGGTCCTATATAATTTTCCATATAATGACTTACTAACAACTCTCTGCAAGCCTCAGGTCCAAAGTCTGTAAACTAAACTATTCATTTTAAAATTACAGCAATAACCAATACATTAGTGCAGCATACAAGTAAAAAAAAAAAAAATTTAATTTTAATTTTTTTGTACAGATTAAGCTTCCTGAATAGCTCCCAATACTCGGGCTGCTACATTACCCAAAAATCAATCTCAATAGTCTTCCTCTTTATCAAATCATCCATCTTTTCAAACAAGCTCTCTTCTCTTAAGTGAGATTGGGGCCAAATTTAAATTTTAGCTTGGCCTTTCAAAAATTTGGACTGGCTTTGACTGAGGAACTGTTCTATTATTAACATTACATATAAATCTCAAATCTATGGTTGTACCTTAAAAATTTCGCTACAGCTTTACAGCACCAAATAGAAAGATATCATAACGTTAACCCCCCAAGTTAAGAATTTTAGATCCACCACTGTTTCTCACCAAGCCCACTAACCCATTTTAACTCTCCTTTTATATTTTTCACGCCTAACTTTTTTTTTTTTCTTACACCTACCTTTCAAAATTTTACTTGTTTAATGAATAAAAAATGACTTTGTAGTTGTTCCCACTCCCCCAACAGCCCATGGTCCCCGTATCCGAAGCTTCAACTCTTCCCTCTGCAACAACACAGATTTCTCCACTACTCTTTGTTTCTCCAACAACATAGGTATTATAGATTTTCAGCTAGTAGAGTCAGATAATAGATTTTCAGAGCGACGGTGAAACTCTTTACTACAGCATTGAATTTTCATAATGCATTCAAATAATTTAATGTTGACGATATATGTATGTTTAATTGCTGTTTTGCTTTTCTTTTTTTGTTTAAATGCATTTTTAAAGGTAAGGCTCATTATATCCCCTAATTAAGTGTAATTTTATTTTATTTTTAATAAAATTCACTCATGCAGTCAAGTTTCGCTTGTAAGCTAAGCTTAGCCCACCCCACTTTGAAATCTTGTCCCTCATGATGACCACAACTTACAATGCAAAACCTCTATTCATCTCTTGCATCCCATCAACAATTTTATGTCAAACATTACCTCACAAGAGAATGGATGCAAACGGAAATGCAACCAACATGATGTTATTATGACTTCTAATTCCCACTGAAGGTTAGTATGGCAACACACGATTATTCGAAAATGCACAATGAAACCACAGGGACAGAGGACTGAAGTGCACATACTGACATAGTTTGAAGGTTAGTGATTAACTAATTATTTGGATTAAGAGAACTAAAAATTGGAAGTTCGAATCATTTTATTGGTCAAATCAACAGGCACCCTGCTTAAGGTCCAACATTTTGCATAGAGGCAAACCAACAAGTTTCAAAATCAAAAGTGAACCTGCATGAGCATCTGGTTAATCATAGTTCTGTCCCAAACTTTACTTGATTTGTAAGAATGAAAAATTTACCAGAAGATAATCAAGTGAAGACTGTACTTGAAACTCATAAAACAAACATGCGTGGGTCACTTGTCATATAATATGCGTGAACTAGGCAAAGCAATGCAAATAAAAATTGACTGAGAAGCCACAAAGACAGTTGGATTAACTGATGATAACAGTGAGCCTGCAGGGAGTACATACAAAACTTGAACAAGCTGGATTGGATATAGCTCAATTCTATGCATTCTTTGACATTAATGGCTAAATGTTATAGAATACCATGCCATGATAATCATCATATTAACAAGATACAGGTATTTGAGGACTTTTTTGATGCATATGATTGGATATGCTAAATGACTAGGTTTATGTGTATTCAAGGAAAAAGCTTCTAACTTGAAGGAAGAAGAAGAGAAGAAGGTGGATTAGTAATAAGGAAAAACTTATCCCTTCCATTCCCCCCAAAAAAGTGGGATTAGTGGGGATACGTTTACCCCTATGGCTAATACATCTTCTTCCCATCTTCCTTCAAGTTAGAAGACACCATCCATCTTCTCCCTTTAATAAACATGAACCTAGCCATTTAACCTAATCCAATCCAATCCAATCCTATGCATCAAACGAAGCCTGAATGTTTTGCAAGAATTCAGAATCGAGAAGGAATGAGCATGAACACCCACACACATAAACACAAACAAACCTACACACATGCAGACACTTCTCCATCAAAGAATTTCCATAACAGTAGCCAAATTAACAAATTCAGGATATACAGTTTGGTTCTTGGAGACCCAAGACACCAGAATATTTAATGAAACAAAAAAGTGAATCCAATGAAAGAAAACGGCCAAAAACATAACCACGGTTGGAGATACTTGCCTAGAAGCATACAGACTGTCTTTTAAGTAACTGATCACACCGAATAAGAATTAACACTTTAACCAAAATATCAGCCATCTGTGCCGTTTCTTGCCTGCATTTATTGTGTTTCATTCTCTCATAGTCTGATGTCTATTTATTTTCTGAGGAAGTTTCTTTAAAAAAAGAAAAGAATAAAAAAGAAGAAATAGAAGAGTTCCCTGTCATTCTCTTACTCATTGACTTCACAACACCTTGTTCTTCCATTAAGTTCACACATATCTACATTGTACATATATGACTTGGTTAAAATGGCAAGGGCCTTTTTAGTCTCAAAAGATCAATTGATATTTTATGAAGTTAAAAAATAAATAAAAACTATCTTTAGAAAGGGACTTGGTGCAGCCATTGAACCACTGGAGACGCAAAAGGAGCATATATTAAGGACTTTATGTACATTTTCCTCAGGACCTATGCCAAGGCATAATCCAAGATTTGAAACCATATACAATTAATTATGAAGCATTTCGAAGCTAGTAAGCCCTCATAAATTTCGACAAATTCACAATGGGCAGAAAAATATAACCCATAGTGAAGCTTCAAGATCATAAGTCTATCCTAGCTTCTTCTTCTTTTTTTTCACCTTGGCTGTGAATATAGATATAAAAATCACAAACTACTCTAGTATGCACCATCTCAACATTAATTTCATGATGTCTTCTCTATATTTTAATTTCCTTTATCTTGAATTTGGCTGTCAGTATTTTGTTTTAGTTGCTTTTCAGTAAACTGAACTGTGCAGCAGCATGGCTAGCAACAAGAAGTTTATAGCCCATGGGGGGGTATTCACATGGCAAGCAGAAGAAATATAGTGGGAACCTACTAAATGTACTGTTCCACTCTGTTCATCCTGTACTTTAATACTTGATGAGCCTGAAATTAACCACAGAAAAGTTAACATTAGCAAACAGAAAAAAGAAGCTCACATTTGACAACAGTGTCAAACGCTTTTTCTTTTGTAAGTAAACAGTGTTTAACACTTTCCTCTTATACTCTTACAATTTTCGAAGTGCAGAAAAAAACCAATCAGAAATAGCATAATTTTCATAGACTTTCAGCAAGTTTAAAACCAAAATAGTAGAATGTAATTAATAAATTCCTACTACAGGAAATTATAGACCACATTTTTTTCTAACTAATGTTTTGATGTACAACAGATATAAAGAATTTCCAATTCCTTCAATATTTGTTTTTTGATACCCAGAAATCCCTCAGGCAGATCGGTCATGGTCAGAGAGCAGGGGAGCCGAGTTTTAGGGCAGTTTGTGGGTTTCCTAGAAGGCTACGGTTTCTGGAAGACAGAGGACTTGCGCAAGATTTCCCTAGTGTGGGAAGGAGTTCTAAAGTGTTTTCCTGATGTAGATTTAGTTAATAGGTGAATAACCTAATTCTATTCGGACTAGGAATCCATATTTGACCTAACGTAAGTGGCAGCCTATGCATTATAGATAGGCTGCTACAAGTCTCAAGTTTAGTGGAAGGGAAGTTTTAAGACCCAATAGACTCAGGTGAGAGTTAAGGTGAGAGACTTCAAGGGTTTCTCAAGTCTTCATAAGTTCTGAATAGAGGGAGAAACACAGGCTAATTGTGTAAGAGAGAGGAGAGCGGCTGCGAGTTGGGTAGTCTAGGGTTTCAGTAGGTTCTTGTAATCTAACTCTATAGAAAGTGCAGCTGTGATTCTCTGAGGATCACTTGGGGACGTAGGCAAAATTCGCCAAACCTCCATAACTTTATTGTGTGTGTTTGCTAATCTGTCTAATTGTAGATACATCAAAGAAAATATCAAAGGGGGTTTAATTCAATACAGAAATGTGATCTTGTGGAACCAGGACAACAAACTATATAGCTCAATGTATTGGGGGTTTAAAGTGGTAATGTGATTCAAATACAGCCTTATTGGACATGATTTTTATGAACTTTCTTAAGAGAGAAAAGCAGCATAAAGAAGCACATGTAATATAGTAGAAAATTGGTCTAATAGCAGAATAAGATGTTTATAATCTTGCTCTTTAGAAAACAAATGAGTCTGCTCTCCCAAATAGGAAATTGGCCTAATTCTCAACCAGTATCCCATTAAGTAGGCCGAGCATTAACCAAAACTTTCTTCTGTTTTTGGAATATAGTAGTGAAGGTTTCTGCTAACTGAGTATTGAAAGAGGGCTGTCACTATAATAGTGGCATTGTGAACCCAAGTATGCAATAACACTAAGTTAAGAACTCATACAATATGTAAATGAATGTGATCTTATATATAGCAGTTGAGACTTGAGAACCATTCTAGAGATAACGAAATGCAACACAAAAATTTTCCAGCAATAGAGGACCATTTATAATGCACTCATATTACAAGAAAGATGCAAGCTGCATAAATTTAAATTATAAAGATGCAATTAAGAATGAAAAAAATAATAATAATAACACTCACAGTTATACTCAGTCCATCCAATGACCTGATTTTCAAGGTCATACAAGACTAGCTTATTTGAAAGTACCAAATCTGCAAGGAACACTTAAAATGATCAAGACCTACATGAATTTCATGCAACTCTTATGTTTTATTTATTTATTTTTTTTTTTATAGAAAAACCATCATCTATCATGCCCATTAACCCTACAGAGCTTTAATTTCCCAAGGATCCAGTCATCATTACTTGTATTTGAAGATTGATTCTACTTGACTATAAATAACTTCCAATGAAGACTTATGATTTTTACTTACAATACTTACACAATATATAAATAAGTTAGATTTATTTATGACATATGGAATCATCTGTTGTTTGTGCTATAGATAAATATAACTCTCTATAGAACTGATACTTTACAAAAATAAAGAGTAAAAAGTTACGACACAAGATCAAATTAGTACATTTTTTTCAATAATTTCATTAGTATCATCATTTACATCCCAGTGGTACATCTACATTGTTCTCTTACATCCCAGTTATATTTCAAAGTTCTATGTCATTACTCAAAAAACAGGAAGTCACTACTTTAACACCAAACTAGGGTTGAGACATACAAATTTTTGGGGTTTACCTCCCAAGAGAGTCAAGTTCTGCCTATCTCTGGATTGCAACCCACTGTTTTGCCAACCGATACACCAAAAGCCTTCCTGTATATACACATTAATAGATTGTAGTAGAAGTAATGACATATTTCAAAATAGAAAATGCAAACATGATGTAGGACAAGAAGGGGGTCAATTCATACGCAAAGAGTCAAAGAAATTAAGGCGATTAGTCAAGAAAAAGAGTATAAAGTTGGAAAATTATAGCTCAAGAAGGTTATACACTGCTGGAAAAGAACGAAGGTTCTTTCTTTGGATATTTCAGGATCGCGTAACTTGATGCAGAAGTGTCAAATTTGGGCCCATAATATATAGATTTCAAGGGAAACAACGAGATCTACAAGACTCATAGTAAAATATGAGCCCATTCGGTTGTGGGCCGATTAAGATCGTTGTCCATGTCAAAATCGGATTTTGGTGTTTTTAGTATAGTTTTAATTTGTGTTTTTCTTTTCCAATTAGGAATAGTATTAGTCTGCTTTGTTATTTAGAAATTCATTTTATGTTTCCTAGTAGGTTTAGGGTTTGAAGCCTATATAAAGGCACAGTTGCTTTATGTTTTAAGAACCCTTGATACATTTATTTAGACACACAAACACAGACCCATACCCTGCATAAATGTACAAGCATGTGCATAACCCAAAAAGGGTTCAAACATTAAAAACCAACAAAAGATAAATAGGGCTTTTTATTAGGCAAAGAAAAATTGCATTAAAAGTCAAAAGAAGAAAAACAATTCACACTTCTTTCAAAATTTTGCATCACCCATAAATATAAATCAACAGTCACAAAAGAACAACTACTGGAAGATTTTGCACAACTGAAATTCATAAAGTTAATATTGAAGTCATTCAAAGAAGATAACACAATGGTTCTTTTTTTCCTTTTGTTTTTTATTGTAATTGACTCTTGGGTAGCTGAATAATAGGTGGCTAAGGAAGGTAATTGTGGAAGGCCCTCTCATGGTGGTTTTACAGAAATGGGCTCCTAGGATAAACTCCAACAAAATCAGCATCTCATTATGGGGTTGCTAGATTGCAATAGAGGGTTTTCCATTTGACGTATGGAAAAAATAAGTACTTGAGCAGATAGGATAACATTGGAACCAGTGAACGGTTGGTGGCAGTGAACCCAAAAAAAAAAAAAAAACAGAGATGAGTCACTTATGTGAAGCAAGATTACAAGTTTGAAGAAGGAAGTCTAGATTCATCCCTGGCTCCCTTCATATGGATGGCCAGGGGAGAAGCTCAAAATCACAGTCAAAGTAGTGGGGCCATAAGATGGGCATGGTGCTCAGCTGGTAGCATGAGACCTTGATACAACAGGTGGAAGGGTGAAGATGAGAGGATAGAGAACACGTGGCATGCTGAGAACCCAAATTGCACCTTATCACATCCACCAAAGGCTAACATAAACAAAGGAAAATCACCTGCAATATCTGAAAATCCAACAGCTTTTCACAAAGATATCTTGGGGTCAAAGGTTGTTCATGCTGAATCCCAAGATATATCTATAAACACCAGAAATTTGAATCGGAACAAAATTGTCTTGGGGGTTGTGCAACCAGGCTGGTAGTCAACAGACCCAAAGGATAAATTGATAACCGGAAATGGGTAATAGGAGACCCGAAGTAAGAAGTCATACATGTTATTGGAGTGGGCCAAGAAACGGTCATACATGTTATTGGAGTGGGCCAAGAAACGGAGCTTACGTGAATAATCTTGTAATAGATGCATAGATTAGTTCAAGTTAGATAATGGGGACTTGGCTAACTTAACAAAGTTGGGCAACATAAAATTATATGGGGCAATGGGCAGTCAACAATTCAAGGGGTATCAGATTTTGGTCTCAGATCTAAAATAAACATGTAACAAGTAAAATGGTGGGCATATAACGTCATGGATTAGGACTTCAGACTTCCCTTGGGGAGAAATCCATGTTTAAAATTATAGGATCCAATAGTGGGAAAAGTGAGGAAGTGTTTAGATGGATGCAAGAAGTGGTACCTCTCTAGGGTGATAGGATTCAGTTAGTTTAAACTTTTAAGTAGCATTCCTACCTATTTCATTTCTGTTGCTTTGAATTTTGACCCTTTAAGATGATTTCGATTATGGTGTCCCTACTAATGTTCAAATTTTAGTTTCCTTGGTTGTTCACGGGAAAATTAACACATGTAATATGCTCCAACAAAGATGAGCAAATACTTCTGTATCACCCCATTAGCGTACTCTACATTACAAAGATTCTGAGTGTTTAGTCATTTTTTAACATTTCCCTCTAAAATTAAGGGGGTGTTGCAGCATGTATTTGAAATGGTAAATTCTTGGCCAAGAGATTGTTTATTCAATGTTGCGGGAGGATTTGTTGAGGGCTAGTTTGAATAAGAATGCAACCCTATGGCGTTGTGCAGTGTTGGCGATTTATTGACTTGTCTGGAATCTAGATAGAAGGAAACAACATAATTTTTGAAGATGGAAGAGAGGAGGTTGACCTTCTTTGGAGAGGAGCAGAAAATTGGCGTCTTTGTAGGCTTCTATGTCAAAACATTTTAGGAATAATCTCTTTATTTTGATTTATCTTGATCGGAGGCGTTATGATTTAATGGTTCTGTTCGTTTTTCAAGTTTTAGGTTGGACTCTTATTTACATGGACAACTTGTCCATCTTTTTCTATATCTTTGTATATCTTTTTCTTTATAGGACTATTGTTTCTTATTAAATTACAATAATAACATTATTATTAAAGTTTATGATAGATACCACAAGAATAAGTCTTACTAAGTTGGGCCCATAAGCTATACATGTGAAATAATAAAATGCAATGCCACTTAGTTGGCAAAGAAATGAATACGAAACATGCTAGAAAGCTGTATAAGAAAACTGACCGAACAAAACCTCTACCAAAGTTTTTAGTTCAATATACTTACAAAAGGGAACAAATAGTCATGCGGATAAACCTTCAAAGAAAGTGAATTTTCAAAATAAAAGGTGACCGGAGGGAATCCATCATCAACACTGCAATTAAATGGAAAAAAAGTGCAAAAATCAGGAAATCATCCTGTACTTCACAATTTGAAATAACACTGAATTAAATTTGTAGCATATCAGATTGCATCTAATCAAGAGAGAACAAATATGAACATATCAAACGAGAAGTAAAGGGCTCAACTGACAGAGATTGTATAATTCAAATCCATAAATAAACATAATGGATCAGCATTATTAAAACAAAAACAAAAAATACCAGTCACTTGGCAAATATATTTGTAGATGAGAAGCATTTGAAACAGAGTTACCTATTGTCTGAAGATTACTATATAAATACCTGTTTCAAATAAACAAGTAGAAGATAATGAATAAATTGCTTCACATCTATACAAGAGAAACTTTACATCTACGTATTATAACATTTACAGCTAAAGTTTTCTTTCTGGAGTCACAATGACTGCTCATCTAGGAAGAAAGGACACTCTTGGGGGGTGGAGTGTTAGGTGTCTGACCCTCCCACACGCTCCAACGCGTAAGACACGTGCCCGATACACAAATATACGTGTCCTTTGACTTTTCTCAATTTTGACTTTCCAACGCACCAAAGACATGCAGACAACACGCGGGGACACCGAATGAGGATGCGGCAGGGGTTAATTTACAATTTTTTTTACAAAAAACAGGGCTCAGCCAGCCAGTCAGAAATTTTCTTAAAAGCGAGAAAAAGACTGAGAGAGAGAGAGAGAGAGAGAGAGTGGGCATTGGTGTGATTGGTAGAGCACCACTCAGAGATCGAGCCAGAGCACCACTCACTGCAGCGGCAATTGGGCATCAGCAATTGGGCATCGGTGATTGGTAGGCTTTCTTCTCTTGATCTCTCTGAATATGTTGGATTGTTGGGTTGATGAGTTAAATCTTAAAAGTTCTCTGATAATTTTGGTGTTTGTTTTTTGGATTTTGTCTGTCTGGGTAATCAGGGCTGGGTTTTCACTTTTCTCTTAGGGATGAGTAAGGTGAATGATAAAGCACCGTTATGGAAGTATGTTACAAAGCTTGACAAGACTGGGAAAGTTGGAGGAAATATTCCTTTTAAGTGCAATATCTGCAAGAAAACTTTTAAAGGCTCATATTTTAGAGTAAAGGTCATCTATTAAAAGAGAGAAGGATGGGGAAGTGAGTCCCCTTGAGAAAGTTACAACATAGTTTGAATTAGAAATGGCCAAAGTTATGGAAGACTCTGAATTAAGGGTGAAACAATTCTTACCTAGACATGTTTCCTTACCCGCATCATCTTCTACTTGTAGTAAATATATTGGTTCATCTCATCATAGTACTTTGGGATTGAGTTCACTATATGAAGATATTGATTGTGGTATTGAGCAAAAGAAGAGGAAGTGAGTCCCCTTGAGAAAGCTTTCAACATGGGTGCTAGAAAAGAATTAGATGATGAAATTACAAGAATGTTTTACACAGGTGGCTTGTCATTTCATTTTACAAGGAATCCCCACTATGTGCGTGCATTCACCAGTGCTTATTCTAATCCAATTCCGGGTTATGTTCCTCCAGACTACAACAAATTGAGGACCACATTTCTCCAAAAAGAGAAGAATCACATTGAGAGATTACTAGAACCAACTAAGAACACATGGAAAGACAAAGGTGTAGGTCTTTGTAATGATGGGTGGTTGGATTCACAAAGGCCACTTATAAATATCATGGTTGTTTGTGAGAGTGGGCCTATGTCCTTGAAGGCAATATACTCAAGGTGAATACAAGGACAAGTTCTATAACACTAGCTTGTTGATTGACACCATTCGGGAAAAGGCCATAAAGTGTGGTTCAAACAATCATTGACAATGCTCCGGTTTGTAAGGCCGTTGGTTTACTTGTTGAGAAATTTCAACATATCTTTCGAATAACGTGTTGTGGACACACTCAGTCTTGCTTTGAAGGGGATTTCACCATTTTCTAGTCCAAGGTATGATGACATCATGGAACAATGTGGTTGGATTCCAAAGATTTCCGAGAGTGCTTTGGCCATTAAAGTTTTTATTATGAACCATACCGTAGCAATCTATAATAATCATTACAAATTGAAGTTGCTCTCAATTGCCGATACTCGCTTTGCTTCCACAATTGTGATGCTTAGAAGATTTAAGTAAATAAAGCAAGGTTTAGAGCAAATGATGATTAGTGACCAGTGGGAGTCCTACAGAGAAGATGATATAGAAAAAGCGAGAAGTGTCAAGGAAAAGTTATTAGATGAAGACTTTTGGAGTGACATTGATTATATCCTTGACTTTAAAGCTCCCATCTATGAGATGCTTAGAAAGGCTGATATAGACGTACCTTGTCTCCACTAAATTTATGGGTGGTGGGATTCTATGATAGAGAAAGTGAAGATGAGTATCTATAGAAAAGAATGCAAACAACTTCATGAGCAATCAACGTCTTTGATGCGATGTATGGAATTCTAATTGAGCGATGGACAAAAAGTAGCACACCACTCTATTGCTTAGCACATTCTTTAAATCCTAGGTACTATTCTTTAATACCTTTTTTTTTACTTGTTTAGTAAATTGACTTTTTAGATTTGGTTTTAAAACTTTTATTATTATTATTTTATAATTTATTATCACTACTCTATTTGTACATATTATAGTAAGAAATGGCTTGAATATGACACCAATCGTGTTGCTCCACACAAGGACTTTGAGATTACAAAGAGAAGGAAAAAATGTCTTGAGAGATTTTTTCCTCTTGATAAAGACCGAAGAAAAATCAATGAGGAGTTTGCTGCTTTCTCAATGTGCCTTGAAGATTATGCAAGTTGTGATTCTATGGATGATAGAGGATTGATGGCTCCAGTGAAATGGTGGGATATTCATGGATCTTCCACACCAATCCTTCAATCCATTGCTTTTAAGTTACTTGGACAACCTTGTTCATCCTCTTGTTGTGAAAGGAATTGGAGTACTTATAATTTTATACACTCGGTGAATAGGAACCAAATAACACCAGAAAGTGCGGAAGTTTGGTATATATTCACTATAACCTTCGTCTTCTATCAAGGAGAACCCCATCATACAATGAAGGCGTGTCTCAAATGAGGGATGTTGAAGGAGATGGATTTGATTCCATGGACTTGGATGGTGGTGGGATGCTTGAGATTGCAAACCTCTCTCTTGATGAGCCAGAATTAGAGGCTACGTTGTTTGCTGATAATGGCAATGATCTTGATGATTAATGAAGTTAATTAGACTAGGAACTTGGGACTCTGTTTTATGAGTTTTATTTGACATATGGTTTATGTGGTATTTTATTTTTGTATTTTGAATATTTATGGACTTATTTAGAGCGCACACACACACACACACACGTATATATATATAATTTAAATCAACGTGTCGGAGTCGTATCGTGTCCTAGTCTTTTTGAACTTTGTCATAACGGCATGTCGTGTTGTATCCCCATATCCATATCGGTGTCCATGCTTCCTAGTTGCGCAGCTTATCTAATTCCAGTTATCATTTAAGCCCCTTATATAAATATCTATCATCAATTTAGCTCTATTATAATGTATCGCGCCAAACAAATCCTTCTATAATGAATTGAGCATTCATGATGTTAAAAATAATAAAATTTCAACATAATACAATGTTCTTATCTCATATTAGCTCCTAATAGAAAATCAAAATGGCATGCATCATACCTTCCTGAGTAATGAAAGCATGTATACTCGCCATGAACAGTTTGAACATTCAAATTTTGCTGCTGAGAGAGAATCTAATAAGAAAATATTTATGTTAAGATTGATGAGAATATCTATAAAAAATATTTAAGTGTATAAATGGAAAAATTAATTACAATGTCCTAAAAGAATGAAGTCTCATATCACGTACCTTGCTTACTAAGGGATCATAAACCACTTCTGGAAGATAGGCTAAGGTTGTACCACTGTCAATTATTGTCCCTTTTCTATCTCCCGCTTCAAATACATCTGTTGGAAGTTTCAGAAAATAACTGCCAACTTGAACTGCCGTCATGTTCACATTGTAGTGTGGCCTAAAATTGTTATAACAAATTGCAGCTTAATTTGAAAAAAAGAAAAAAAAACTAATGCTGGGATAAATTCTCATCAATGCAATAGAACAATGAATAACATGATACATCTAAAATCATAAGTACAGACATCAAAAGAAAGAGTTTTTTTCATCAAAACTAAAACAAATATATATATATATATATATATATATAAAAGTCCAATGTATAAAAATCATAAGTCCAATTTATATATATATAAATTGGGGCCACCCGATAATGTGTTCCAATGATCTAAACCATCTAATTTTTAAATTCTAATTTAAGAATCATGCATCCTTTTTAATTAGCAAAATCAGAAATCATTTCAACATTTGATTATCACCATGATGATTTCAAACATTGTATTTGTCTATTTATCTAGTCATATTTAGACGACTGAATGTTTCTGATTTGGTTGACATTTTGTAAGGATGATCCTTCATTGAGGACCAAAATAAAAATAGACGGCTCAAATCATTGAATTGCATTCAGGCTTGGGCCCACATGCAATCACATTTGTTTCTTATCCATAGGGATTCCCTTATCATATATATAAGTGTATTTGAGGGATCCATCGTGGGGCTCAATTCGCATTGTAGTTCAATGATCTGAACCATCTACTTTTTAGATCTTCACTAAAGGATCATCCTTACATAAAGTTAAGACATATTAGAAACCATTAAGACATCTAATTATGATCAAGTAAATATATGAACATACTGTTTACAATAAACACTGAAATTATCACCCATTACTCAAATGGTTAAGTGGCTCCTGATTTGTCTAATTTTTTTGCAATGATGACTAGTAAATTGAGATCTAAAAGATTGATGATTCAGATTATTTAACTACAAAGTGAAGTGTGCCTAGATCCTCAACTAACCTAATGTAAGGGATCCCTTAGTAGAAGCTCTTCATATATGTGTATGTATATATATATTTATATATATATATATCTAGTTTACGTGGCTTTTAGGTGGTGCAAGATTGGGAATTGAGCTGCTAAGGCTTAACTTCTTGTGTTTTATGAAAGATTCTTAATTCTACTGTTTTACGACAGGTTACACTCTGGGTAAGCAGTGGATTTCCTTTGGGAGAAGGTTAGATTCCAAATCCCGTTCTTGGATCTGGTTTCCATCAATTTAATGATTGTCTATTCTTCTTTCTGCATGTGGACAGGGAAGCAGCTGTTTCTTAGGCTTTTTACTTCTTGTGTTTTATGAAAGATTCTTAATTCTACTGTTTTACGACAGGTTAGACTCTGGGTAAGCAGTGGATTTCCTTTGGGAGAAGGTTAGATTCCAAATCCCATTCTTGGATCTGGTTTCCATCAATTTTAATGATTGTCTATTCTTCTTTCTGTATGTGGACAGGGAAGCAGCTGTTTCTTAGGCTTTTCTGTAAATTTTTAGGGTCTGGGCTGCCTAGCTGTTCTTGATAATTTTCTTCTTTGTTGGTTGTTTTCCCCATTGACTGCCTATGTAATGTTTGAGTAAACTCTCAGTGGCTTCTGGTTCACTATTTATTATTCAAAAAAATTCTTCTTTTTTATAAAAGAGTTTAGTTTCCTTTTAAAAAGAACAAGTATAGTTAATTATGGGTTGCATGTTAGTGGTACAGCAGAGGGTGGAACTCCTGGACGCACAGAGATGAAAAAATTGTCCCAGCCAAGTCCCCCAATTAAGGAATTTCCTTTTAAAAAGAACAAGTATAGTTAATTATGGGATGCATGTTAGTGGTACAGCAGAGGGTGGAACTCCTGGACGCACAGATATGACAAAATTGTCCCAGCCAAGTCCCCCAATTAAGGAATGCATTCAAGGGAATGATGGGGAGGCCTCCGCAAAAATTATCCCTAAAACTGTGCTCGTGTGTGCGTGACCACTTATGCTAACTATCCTAACAAAGGTCTGATTTTGGCCTTATTAGACACAAAACAGTTAATTTAGGGACTAAATTAGGACAAATTCGAGTTCATGTACAAATTAAGACACAAGTTGAACTATATTTTACTTTGATCGACATTACTGCCACTTTATCCTTGTATATCATGGATTTCATTTTTCATTTTTCTTTAAAGAGCGTATTGTCCCTTCTGGGAAGGAGTTTACTCAGACCCAGACTTCTATTTTAACTTATAAAGTTTTTACGTCAAAACATCAGGTTTGGAACTGCCAGTTTCAGTGTTAATTCTATTTTATGCTTCACAAGAAACATGGGATTGAAAGTGTGTGCGTGTGTGTTTTCTGATGTACAAGATTTCCATCTAAATACCAAAACACACGTCATTCAAATAGACTACCTCAGCATTCTACATGGCTAATAGGCCTTCCATTGTTACATATGTAACATAATGTTATGCCTAATTTCTTATAATCACTTTTTTTTCCCTTTTTTTATACCCAGAAATCCCCCAAACCCGCTTCGCAGACCCACCCTCCAAACTAGGGCCTCCTGCCAAAACAATCTTTAGGAGGCAGGAAACTCTAGCAAATAGCTAGGTAGGTACCTTGTGGGGATTTGAACCCCAGACCACATGGGAGCAAACCATGGGCCTGACCATCATAACCACTTCTCTCCCTATCATAGACTCTAGCCAATCCATACATCCCAGCTATTCTCTGCTCACTGATAATGTTAATGGACTTTCTGTTCGCTTCAAAATAAAGCAACACACTTAAGCCTATTTTGAGATTTCTTGGTGCAGCTTCACTAAACACATCATCAATTTATTTTTACTCACAACGTTAATCTACCTTGTTAAGCCTTCAATATGTATTGGTTCTTATGCTGTCTTTCAAACAGAACATTCAAAAGCATGAACACCAGTTCTCCATCTGGGTTTTGCGGGAGTTGTTGCTGTTGCTAGAGTGCTACTTGTGTTTTCTTTTATTATTATTGCAAATAAGATTTTTGGGGGTGGTTTGCTGTGTTGTTAATATAAGTTGATATCTTGTCCACTATCCTTATCTTCTGTACTTTTGTTTGTTTTAATAAATCTCGTTTCTCATCAAAAAAAGAAGAAGCAAGAAGACCCGTTATATCTAACAAGCTTAAGTTTAGCAATGCCCTGCAATTAAAGCATGTGTTACATATTGCTCCCTACTTTTAAAACGTCTCAATTTGCCCCTTAGATATCATTTTGTGTTTCAAGATGCCCCTTACCCTTGAAAAACAAAATACCCATGTAGGCACCACATAAACAAGGCAGACAAAACATTAAAAGAATTGACAGCACAGGGAACTTTTTAAATCACGGGATGAAATCTAAAGGGCAGTTCAAGTCATTTTAAAAATCAGTGGGTAATGTAACATGGGATATAATTCAATGGGGATTGCTAAAATTAAGCCTATCTAACAGGCAAGAAAGCACAAAATACCATTTGGGTGACCATAATAAAATAATAAAAAACGTGATACAGTCAAATCGACAAAAAAGATCACATACTGGTTTGGTACCAACGGAGTCATGTTAACTTTAGGTTGTACAACACGCCCAATAGCAAAGATACCACCTCCATTCTTTCCATCTAAACAGTGAGCAAACATCTTCTTCACTTTTTTTGATGAAGCTAGCTGTGAAATTATTGAAGAATTTGATTTTCCAAAGCCAAGTATTCCATCAAGTGCTTCTTCACCAAATATGTCTAGATCACCAGATTGTGTAGCACCACACCTATTGCACAAGCGTCAGAACCACCACATGAATACCAAGAAAATACAAAATGCTAATACATGCGCACACGCACAGAGAGAGAGAGAGAGATCTTCCTATCAATCATACAGTCATTTCCACTTTTTATTTGATGCAAAACAAAGAATTTTATGAGAATAAAGTCATATCATTGTCCAGCAGTGGACAAGTAGACCACCAGCAAATAAAAGCAAAAAACTATCCTATCCCTGTAGTTACACAAAATTACATAGCAAAATAGCATGACAGAAAAACAAAATCGACTTGTTCACTTCGAACACTTCCTATTATGATATAATTACTTTTGCTCCCAGAGGTTTAGTCAACATAGGAGTTTTCTTTTTGAAATGAGTGAACACAGGAGTTACACAAACTTCAACACCTTTAGATGAGGGGAAAAAGAACTTTGGGAAAAAAGATTTCATGTACTCAACCCAACTTCCTCTTTATGGGAGAAAGGATTAGTGGAGTTAGAAAGGAAAAAAAAAAATTTCATCTGAACAGCTGTGACTTACTACTTGCAGTATTATCACTGAGCATCCAGTTTTTTCCTCAAAACACTACCTAACTTTTCTCTAATATTTCTCCCGGAATTAAACCTCTCACACAGTCAGCTTCATTCTGGTAGTTAATCTAGTCAAAATGTTCTACAAATAGAATTGCTAAATTACAGAGAAATAAATCTACTTGATCAGTTTAGTCAGTCAGAGTGGTCTACAAAACTGATTGCTAGATTACTTAGAGCTGCATATAGCATATGTTTGTATTCCTCTAACACGCATATGCCTCAATAAACATCATGAATTGCAATGAAAGATGAAAACAGCATACAAAGTAGGAAGTTACCCAAAAATGACGCTTCCATTGGAAGAGGTAGTTTCAAGGTCACCAGACACTTGATCATACAACACATAATCTTTGACAAAGTAACCAGCAGTCGAGCTTCCATCTCCGTATATTTGTAGATAGGGACATGACATATTAGCCGTGCATCCCGACAATGGACCTCCATTTACCTCCAAGCAAAAATTTTGATTACAAGGAACCAATTTGCCAGTCGAAGACTGTTTTATATCATACAGTGTAAGCGCAAACTGTCAAGCAAATAACCCGAATAAGCAAAACACCACAAATTCAGCAACAACAAAAAAAAGTGAAACCCAAAAAAATAAATAAAGCAGCAGAGAGTGAGGTCTGAATTTCATACACCAAGTGAGCTTCTTTGTGGGCAATCTTTGCATTGAATACAGTTGACCCACATAATATCACTTCCTGTATCTACTTGTACATAGTAGTCCTTTGGAGGTGTTCCAATTCCAATTTTAGCATAGTATAGCCTACAAATGAAAGAGAAAATGAAAATAATTACCCAAATTCAAAAACAACAAACACACAATCACAGACACACAAACACGACAGAAAATGCAGAAATTGTATATAAATAATTGGGAAGCGGTGAACACCCACCCGACGGCATCGGGGCGGCCTGAACCGCCGAGAGGGAGATCAACGCCTGCGAGAATTCGAAGCGTGCGGCGAATATCGTGAGCTTTTAGGGCACTGAGAGAGGGCTCGCGGCCTGCGTATTTGTACTTGACGCTCAAGACGGCGTTGTTGAAAGCGACGGCGGTGGTGACTTTGGTTGAAATCAAGAGCAGGAATAAGAGAGCAAAGCTGCCCCCGCATGAGCTTCTGAGAGTGATCATCACTACCTTCATGATCGACATGGTCGTTGAAGCTGAAGCCATTTTTTTCTTTTTGGAGGCTTTGGCTGGCAATGCCATGGACCAAGAAGACAAGGAGAGAGAATTTGTAAAGTCTTCACAATCTTTGCTTTAGTTTACTTTGTTTTGCTCAAAGCCTCACAATCTGGTGCGAGTGAGGTCTTTACTGTCGCAGTGGGACCCCGTCCCACGTAGTTCCCCTAATCAAAAAAATTTCAGAAAACTACATTTTTCTACAAATGCTACTCGTATATTCCTCTCACTGCACATCGCACGCCTTCCAAATTTTTAAAATTTTATAATTTCTCACAAAACACCAGAATATTACCAAGCTCAACTATTTCAAACACCAAATTTTCTCACTACACACTCATCATCCTATTCTATCAAACAGTGGGGGATCCAAGGACTCACTTGGTATGGGGTCAAGATTTGGGTGAGCGGCGACAAAGGGCATGCGGCTAGCTGTGTGGAAGGCAATTTGGACGGAGTGGTGATGAACTCTCACATAATTTTCTTTTAAATTACCTCTGCATGGCTTTCTTTTTTAAATTAAAAATATATATAATTCAATAACATCTACAATTAACAATTGATTCAATAACAATTAACTAATTAACGATTAATTCAATATCAATTAATTAATACAATAAATGAATGATGAATTGAAATTGAATTTATGCAACTTAAATCATATATATTTAATTAGCAAAACAAATATTTAATAGCCAAAAAGAATTTGGTTGGTGAAAAAGACCATTTTTCTAATTGCCCAATGTAACCAAAATAGAAGCAGTAAATTGTTGCAACACGACCAAAGTGGCAAGCAATTTTTCACTCTCAAAAGGCTGAGGAACATGATTGTAGCCTTGTAGCAGGCAACCTCAAGTAATTGTAGTGAGCAATCTTTTGCTCTCAAGTGGCAAGCAACCTCTATATTGCAACAACACTACCTTTTCTTTCTTTCTCTGGTATGAGATGTCTTCTCTTTACTCTTTCAAACATAAATACAAACACATTTCCTGCACCCTTGCCCCTGCAACAGCCACCAACACCCAAGCTTCATGGGGTCAAAAAATTCCTTCAAGCCCAGCATTTTTGACTTCATGAATTGACCCCATTGACCCCACCCTAGATCCGCCTCTGCTATCGAACACCACCAGCACCTTCCAAAACTCTTACCATGTAACGACCCGTACCTTTTAAGTACACTATAATAGGGCCCAATGTTGACTTTTGGTTCTAACAAGATTTTTAGCTTTGACTTTGGGTCTGTTAGGAAGGTCTTGAGCTCACGAGTTCATTGACACGCGGCATGGGTGATTTAGAGTTACGGTTAAAAAGTTATGAACGTGATAAAGGAGCTCAAGGTTGACTTTTTAAATTATTTGAAGTTTAGAGTTGACTTTGACATGGTTGCGTAGAGCTCGACTCCACGAGTTCGTAGACACGCAGCATGCGTCGTTTGGAGCTACGGTTTGAGAAATACCGGGGTTCAAAGTGAGGGGCAAACTTGTAATTTCGTTGAAATGGGTTTAAAAATTCCAGAAATTTCTGGAATCTCCTTTTCCCCCTTTTATTTCTCTCTCCTCTCCCCTCTCTCCCGCACACTCCTCTTCTCTCTCTCGAGTGTTCTCTCACCTTCACTCCTCTGTTCCTCTTTGTGAGAGAAATACGACCAATTTCTCAGCTCCAAATGAGAAAACTCAAAACTAGAGAAATGTTCCTTTATGTGTCTAGTTTCTACCCTCCAAAAATCAGATTGATTCGTTGAGTATTGAAACCTGTAGAGGCTTCGCACTGTTGCTGACTCAAGCAGATCCGCTGATCTTCCTCCCTTGGTTTTGGCCTCCTCCAAGCTTCAATCTTCAAAGTTTTTGGTGGGTTTTTCTCCACT
>QANT01001586.1:0-10446 GCA_003254885.1 Purshia tridentata | reverse complement strand
ACTAAGTAGGGTGTATTGTATATGGCTTTTAAAAGACTTTTATAGAATTTAAAAGTCATGTGGTATTCAATTAAGACTTTTAAAGACTTTAAAAAAGTTCGTAAAAATTTATATGTATTCAATTAAGAATATTAAGGAGTTTATGAAAGTCATGTGGTATTAAATTATTACTTTTAATGACTTTTAAAAAGTCCATAAAAATCTATGTGTATTAAAAAAGTCATAGATTTTTATAAACTTCATTTAATGATGAATTTTTAAAGACTTTGGAAGACTTTTATGTGTATTTCAAAGTCATTATAAATCCGACCTCTTCTCTGCAGATTTATAAGGGTGTTTGTAGACTCTGTAAAATTCTGTGGAACTTTGTAAAAATATATAAATTCTTCAAAAATCTGCAACTTGAAAAAAGTCTATAAAAGTCTTTATAGATTTATATAAACTACACCCCCGTAAGGCTAAATTTGGCAAATCATTATTATCATTTTCTCCTCAAAAAAATACCATTTACATTTCAATTTTGGAAAAGACTGAGGAAAGAAATTTTGTATTGTTGTTAATGGGATACCAAATTTACTGACTACATCTTATCAATGAACATGACAAAGATAAGTCTACTTTCTCTTATTTTCTCCACCAAGTTTACTCTCTTTTTAATATTCATACTTGAAAAGCAAACCAATGAAACTATGAATCAGGAATCAAAAGTAATAGAGTTGGTGGGTCATATGAAGAATGTGAAAGCGCAATGAATAGGAACCTCCAAGAGACCTCAGAAGTCACAGGGTTGCCTCATCTGGCTTTTTTTTCCAGTCGTTTCTTGGTCCACTTTCTGGGAAAAGTTTTATGTTACTCAATATTCAACTACCCATGCATGTGATTGTGATAGTCCTTTATGCACTAGTGGCCACATTGATGTTAGCAATATTATTTGACAGACACATTTCCTACATTGGTTGTGGTTAGTCATAGGCAAACAAACTAGTCTGTGGTCTGTTTCTGTGAAACAACAAGTGGCATGGCATACATGAATGCCAATCACACAATCATTGAAGTTGTCTTTGCCCCAATTGCGGTTGGGACTTTTCACTTTCGGTTGGTAGTTCTGCTATGCATCATATCGTTTAGACTTTAACACTATAATTTATTGATTAATTTTGTCTGAAATTGAGTACATTGAAATGGGTAGGTGAAAGCAGAGCAGAACAGAACATGGAATACAGGAACCATTTGATGTACATTAATGTATGCAAATTTTGCTAAGAACAAAATATTGACAAAAAGAAAAACAGAATTGAAGAACCACCACTGATTCTCTCATCACCCAAAACAAAAGAAGAGAGAACACCAACTTAATTGGGTCTGTACATTTTCTTTCAATTAGAGTTTTCTGTACTCAAAACAAACAACAAGAACAAGTAACCCAAAAGGCCAAAAACAGAGTAAATAAGCAAAGCAATACTTCAGCACAAATTTTAGAGGCTGAAGCTATTAGGCTATTAGCTATATATACTCCTACAAAAACAAAAGGAACCCCTCTAAGAACTAATACTAATCCACATTTTTCATGGAGGGTCATTACCAATGACAAACACCATGAACAAATTGAACTTCACCTCATTGAAATTCCCTCTGCATATCCAAAATTCAAGCTCTTCTTCTTCATCAGTTTGCGTCTGTGATTTTACATAATGGGTGCAGAGGCTTTACCACCTTGGTCCAAAACCTCAATCACCTCTGTCCTGCTCCTCACAATCCTATGAAACAACTCTCTTATCTGCTGCTGCAGAGGCAACAAACCCTCCTCCATCTTCCTGCAAGTCTCGGCCAGCTCCGCCACCAGCGCCGCCACCTCCTCCAGCTTCTCAGGCTCAGCGGGAAACTGGAAATTGTCGGCGAATTCGATCAAAGACTGGCCCAACTTCTCCATCCGCTGCATCTCCTCCAACAACCCAGCTGAACCCTTCTTCTCCTTCTTCTTCCACTCCTCGGCAATCTTCTCCTGCAACCCAATCATGGAATGAGCCCAATTCAATTGCCTCGGAACCGGGAAATGGGTCATCAACCCACTCCTCTCCTGGCACGGAATCGCCGTCACCAAGATCCACATAACAAACAGCATGATAGTGCTCATAATGTACACAGGCTGAGCCAACCCAGAGGCTTCGTTGCCTCTGGGGGCCACTAGATTGGCAGACATGGCTTGGATTTGTTTGGAGGCGGACCAGCCCTTGGCCATGCTCCACGAAAGAGCCCGAAAGTGCCCGGCGGCCCGGTCCTTATTTGGGGCAGCCACCGCGCCTCTCCGGCCGAAGGACCAACTCCTCTCCGTGCTCTTAGTACTCCCGTCTTTGTCCTCGGTGGCCATAGCAGAAATCAAAGCATGCAAAGCCTTCTTTGCCCTTCGAACCTGACCGTCCCCAATTGGCCTCTGCTCCAGAGCCGAGACCGCAATCTCAGCCAGCTTCTGGAAATGCCTGACGGACTCGACCCCGTGGGAGACCGCGTTGCAGATGTCTAAGGCCTTGACAACGCGGTCCAGGAACTCGGGGACGATCCGGTCCAGCGGAGGCTTGGAAATCTGCGACACGTCGCGGCCCATCAGCAGCACGGCCTTGAACTCGGCTTCGCAGCAGAGGAAGACGTCGAGCAGCTTGCGAATCCAGGCGATCGAGCAAATGGGGTCGGAAGGGAAGCCATCGGGAGGCGAGAGGAGGTCGGAGAAGCGGTCGGAGACGTGCTTCTGGAAGTGCTCGAGGTCCTCCAGCTCCTGGTCGTGGCTGCCTTCCATGGCCACCACTTGGTTCCTCCGGATGCTGATTCGGTTCAGAAACGAACCCTGGTTGTCGGTCACCATTTCGTAACTGTTTTTTCGGGATTGTTTGAAATTGATGAGGAATTGGGTGGAACAGAGACGCAGGACAATGGGCAGAGGTGTAGAGATAAGGGCAGAGTCGGTTGCTTGGCAGTTATAAAGGAAGCGAATTAAAGGGGTCGTGGCTTGTCGGGGACGAGACCGTTTCTCATTCCTTTTTGTGGACGCTGACTCTGGGGCTGTACTTCCAACACTGCCCTTCACTTCCTCCTATAATTACAAACATGCTTCTTACTTATGCAACATATTCATTTTCTATTACATTTTCTTTTTTTGTTTAGGACAATAATAATTTCATGGTCAAATTTCGTGTCAATACAGCTTATAATTTGTGAAACTAAGCATACTGTAAATGAATTAAATAGCATTATATTTGAGCTACAACGAGAAGATTTGTTGACATGTATTTTTTATTGAAAATACCTCACTTCATTTACCCACATTGTGAGTTAAGATCATTTATAGTGGTTAAAGTATTTTTCATTGGGTAATATTTATTTCATCATATCTAAATTGGGTAAGTTTGCCAAATGAGTATTTATACCCATTCAGTAAAAAAAAAAATTCCTGATAAGTGTTGGATTGGAGGTTCAGGGTTATGTATATGATGATTTGTGGCTTCTACTTCTTGTGATGCCTTCCATTTCTTCAATTAATCATCTTCTTTCACAAAAGGCTTTATTCTTCGACTACCATTTATGTTTTTAAGTCAAAAGTTTACTTATTTTGAAGTCCTTTGGCTTGTGAGAACTGAGAAGTTGATTTAAAGAGTTGCAAAGCTCCTACTTATGTAGCTACTTCAACTACATCTTGATTTTCTACGTATTCTTCATTGAAGCCCCAAATAATTTTATTTTGTTTCTCTAGCTAATCTCCAAAAGGATGAGATATGTTTTATTCTGAGAGGTGTAATAGATTTTAGATATATACTAAAATCAACCAAAGAAGAAACCGATGAAGTTAAATTGTAACTAATTGTACTATGTTTGTGATGAACCCATTAATATAAGACAACTCAACATATTAGCATGAGAACCCGTGTAATTGCACCAAATCCTCAACGATCTCTAGATGGCATGTTTGGATCCTTATGTTCACATGACATTTGGATTAGTAACACGTGAATATTCTAAATGTATAAATTCATTGCCAACCTATATGATAACAAGTAAATTAATAACATTACGTGGTGTTGTTGTAATTACACCTTCTTCAAAAAATGAGGTTTTATAATATTGACTAGTACGATTAATATGAGTGATAAATGAGGAACAATACATATAAATATTGCATTTACTTCAACTATGTATTGGTTTTACAATCATTTTAAATTCAATCCTTAAAAATCCGTTTGGTTCACAAGGAAATCAATTCTTATGTTTTTTTTAGAGGGAAAAGAATGTAAAATTCATTACTGTATTTGGTAATGTTGGAAAAGTAAGCAATAATTACTTTTTTTTATTTTCATTCTAATATTTGGTAAGTGTAGAAATAGGAAATAAAAATTGTTTAATTTTCCAATTATACCGTATAAGCATAAAAATAACATGTAATAAATTGTTTGGCTAGATTAAATTTTAAAACATTGGTAAGAATAAATTTTCTATAAAATGTATAATAAATGCTTTCCCATGAGGGAAAAAACTCAAACTTGAGCAAAAATATCATTTTCCTCCTAATAGGGACATCAGATTCCCTTAGATCAAGAAACTATTTCTCTTACTTGCACTTATTAAGCATAAAAATGAAATTGATTTTCCATCTCAAAACCTTCATTGAACCAAACGAAATCTAAATGTGTTGTCTCTAACTTCATATTAGCCGGACTCTTATAATAAAGTCTCACTCTAGATATCTATTCCGTTATAGTGGACAGCACATTGTATTATAACCTACTAATATAAAATTCAAAATGATTATGAATAAATCAATTTCAACTACCTTAATTAAACATTGAAAAAAAAAACCTACATTCCTAAACAAAAATATAATAGATATACTTTCTCAATCGATATGTATGCGTTTTCAAAAATGTGGCTCTTGCACTCTTTGCCTCCATTAACGAAAAATAATAGCAAAAATTCCACGTGTAATAATGGCACTTATGAGGTTGAGATGAAAAACAGGGGCAAAAAAGGAAATGGGTTGATCATCTAGAGGAATAGACTGAGTAGTAAGGTGGGCGAGTCAGCTAGTTAACTCAGCCCGGCGATGTACGCGCTGAGCCGTGACAGATAGGAGAGAGAGAGAGAGAGAAAAGAGTCACGGTTTGGTCGTAATGTCAGAGGAAGAGTGCCCAAATAAAAGGAAAAAGTAAAAGGGCAGTTTGACCGGGTATTGTCCTCCTCATCCTCCTCCTCGTCGCTCTTCTATTTTGGTCTTTTTGCGATTCCCTACAACGCTTCTGCACGATCCACATTTGCTCCCTCCCTCCTTTTCGCTTTTCGACCCCACCCTTTTCCTATTTGTCTAAATATGGGAGAATTTTTAGCATCATCTTTTGTGCTTTTGAATAATTATTAATTTAATGATAAGTCATACTATCTTTGTTAATAACATATTTAAATATTAAATTTACTTCAATTTTGTGTTAGTTTTACTTTTACAATTATATGTTATCCAATCCTTAGATGTGTTGTTCATCATATTTTGTATCTCATCATTTTTCATCAACATAAAAGGATTAGAGTTCAATTTAATTTCATGGCCCAAAAACAAAGAGTTCAATTTTATTTGCTCATTATATATATTTGAAATATAATAAAAGTTAGGATTTGATCATTACTTAATACAAGTTTATAAATAATTAATACGATTTGCTACTAGAAATAACAAATCGTCAAGATCATGGTATACGTATTTATATGAATAAAAAGACTAGCTGACTAGCATGGCCTCCGCCATTCCTCATAAGTTCATAACTAATAAGGGGTAACATAATATTCACATGTTCTCTATGACCTTAGGCCCTCTATGTGGACGAACCTAGCAAAGAAACACCCTTGGGTTTTTCGAGACAATATTAGATTCTCACCAATGTTTACGTTGCTCAAGTACTCGAAATTCTCACATTTTAATTCTTTATCCATGGCAACATGCATGTATGCTTAATTCCTTGGCTCAGACTATTCAGACCACTTTTTATTACTGCATTGATCACTTTTGGGCCATTCAACATTAGTTAGCCAAAATATTTGTATTTTTTTGACTGTCAATTATTGAACTGTTTTGTATATTTTGGTAGCATATTGCTGAATGAGTTTATAATTTTTTATAAAAAAAAGAATAAAATAAAAAAATTAAGTCAAAATATATTAGATGATCAACTCAATAAATAAAAGTAATCAGAATAACCTGTTCTTAATTCCTTTTAGTCAAACGTAAGGAAGAAAATATAAGCCAGCCCTTACCCACATGAATGAAATTCAAAAAGCATTTGGGGACATAAATTTCCTTGGGCCCATCAAGTCATCAACTATAACATGGATCTTTTACTATAATCATCTGAATACTAATGCAATTCTAACTGTGGTACAAGATTACAACCTCATCGTACTACATATTAACATATAATAACTTTGGTCAAATCTTTGTAACAAATGCAACTGTATACGGTAGACATGGTTAATCATGATGTAAATATGTGACGCATGGTTAGTGAGATGGTAATGACTAATGAGAATCTATAGTTAAAAGTCTGAACCTAGCCAAGGTTTTGGACTTGGACATGTTGATTGCAATTCATATATATAATATGTTTTGAAATCGTTGTAAGATTTTGGTTTTTTGGCGAGGAATAATATAATTCGCTTCCTCAAAAAACGTTACGAGACGACCAAATATATAAAGGGAAAAAACTTTGTTTGGTGAAGACAAGACCAAATTGGACGGAATATTTGGCAAAGCAATTGGCACATTTGGCTAGCCAAGCAATGGAAGAGCCCATTTGGCCCATTAGGAGCCCACCACGTGTCATAATAACAAGTTGTGAGAGATACACAGCCGGCCATACATGGATTGTGGAAAACTGATGATCAAATTTTTTGGATAAAAAGAAATATTATTATTCGGGGGTTAATTGATGGCGATCGATGGCATTGAATCGTTAATTGTGGCGTAGAACGAGACAGATAATAAATTAATAATAAGTTAATAACCAACAAAGAAAAAAAGAAAAGAAAAAAGATGAATATATAGGAACTTGGATGGACATGGTCAACAATTGAATCATGGATACTTTGATATATAGGAAAGCTGTGTTATAATAATATATATATTAAAGAAAAAGAGTGCTTGCTTTAGTTGGATTAATTTATCAGTTATTAATTTAATCCTAATTAAGACCATGCCCAGTTGTGTCACTTTCAACCTGCAGTTTGGCATAACAAAACGACATGAGCCGTCTAAAGTATTTTATTGTTTTGTCTAAATCAGAGATTATGATTAATTAGAGGCAATTAGTTTTGTAAACATAATGTATATTACTGATAGAATTGTCATTTTCCTGGCTATCAGAGTACGAGGACAGTTTGTGTCACATGAATTGGCATGTGATCACTCTGAGTCTCTGATGTTCACATGAACTAAGTGGCACATAATTAACTGTATTTTCTTTTTAATCTTTGAAAACACACACATATATATATATAGCTAGGGTTAAGTCTGCTTAAAAATAAGAATCGAATTATAATATGAGTTTGAATGGTTAATTGGGTAGGTAAGTTGAGATAGGTCCATGACATCGGATTAAATAATAAATATAGCTGCACAACAGTCCAAAGAAAGCCATTTTAGGATGTATGTATGAGTCAAACCTAGCTAATTAGCTAGGTTGTGCTTCTTTCACATTAACCCATTGCTTCTTTTAACTATATATATTGGGGAATATGTTGAGAATGGCTGTGAGAGTGCCATATGTAAGTCTCTAATCATTCCTTGATTGCAATACCACTAATTCTTGGTTTGATAATCAAGAACTTACTAAACTAATGATGTGCTTGCAGAAAGGTTGTAGACAGACTTTGATGTCGGGTTAGTTTGGTCATCGATAGATTGCATAAAGATTTGCCGCAGAAAGGTTGCAAACTGATTGGGCCACCCATCACCTGACCCACCAGCAATCGACAAAGTCGGTTGTATACCCGACAACCGACCCATGATAGTTGGGCCGATGATAGTTTTGTAATTTCTCTAAACTCGGTTGGTTGGATAAGGTCGGTTGTGTGGCGAAATGTACCCGACCTGACCCATTCTCACCCCTAAATATATATATACAAATGTAAATTCTATATATACTAAAAGCCGTGAGGTCGAGTTACTGTTCATACTGTAGCTTATGAACAGTGCTTTTCCTATTTTATCCCTTTTTTATGGTGTGATTACTGTTTTGCCCCTGGGTGTTATATTTTTGCTTTTGGGTTTTAGTTTTCTCCCCTGCTCTCTCTCTCTCTTCTCACCCTCTCTCTCCCGACGTCTATCTCCTTTTGCACTGCAAGTGCGACACCACCCTACCTACACTCTCCGATCATCAATGTTTTTTATGGGTTTTTCTTCTCCGGGTAAGTGCTTTCTTTCCCCTAAGGTTTGGTTTGCCAATTTTATGGATTTTGAGTGGCTAAAAAAAAAATTCAGATAGTGCTTTGTGAGTATTGGCAGGTAGCAATAAGAGGATAAATCTATGTATGTTAACTAGGGTCTAGAAAGGGGAAGGTATAATAAAGCAGACCACCAAAATTTGATTGTAATTGATGGTGAGATTCAATGTAGCACAGTATTCTGTGTAAGCATTTCTCTCATGATTCCAATATATATTAAGAATTGATGATGTTGATCATCATATATACGTATGGAGAGAGTTTAATATTTATGTTGTGTTTATTGCCTTCTGACTATAGAACTTACCTTTATTTTACTCGATGTGATCCTAGGAAGCAAGTGCCATTCTTTTTGCTGCTTGGCGTGTTCTCAGTAGTTTTGCTAGGATAGCTGACGGGTATGTTTATCTATCTAGATATTAACTTCCTTTGAAGTATCTTCAATTATCTGGTAGGAGGAATTGAAAATTTAGCTAATGGAGCATAAAAGAGTGGTTGTGGTGGTGGGGGCAGAGAAGAGGTGATATTGAACACAATTTTTGCTAATTCTGGCATGGAGGTATTGGTAGGATCAAAGCTGCACCCACTTGCTTTGTCTTTTTCGTACATTTTTTGTGTTTTGGCTTTTATAAGTCTCTTTTTGTCTCTGCCTGATTAATTTACAGAAATCATAAAAAGTTAAACAAAAGCACATGGAGATGTGAAAATCACAAAAATTATTACTTCCCTACAAAAAATAAATTCATATATAGTAAGCCTTAAAGCTCTTAACCTTTTGTATTAGATTTGATAGAGCCCAAAATCAGAAGAACTTCTATGTAATAGTTATATTGTGCTTAGGATATAACTATTTGTTGTGGACATCATTTGCTAATAATCTAATGATATTTGAATTGCATAAATGAGTCATTTTGTGAACAAGGAAGTAATATTGTGAATATCATGTTGTGGTCGAGTCAAGCTACCACACTTTTTTGTTGCAGTGGACATATGAGAAAATACTGGTGAGCGTTATGCCTCAAGAAGTTGAGATTGAAGTTCATTTGGTATAGAGCACCAAACTGCAGTAGACCACTAGAAGGGCAAGTTGAAAATGTATTAGATTTTTAAGATTCGAAATGCAGTTATGTCTTGAGTTTATTACCTTTTTTTCCTATCAATGCAAAGTTTACTATCAAATGGCTTCTTATTGTGCCAAAACTAGCACATGTAATTGGTTCTATACCGTTTATCTTTTCATTTTTCCAGATTTGCTCTATTCTTTTTTCACGGCAGGAGTGTTGCTTTTGGTTGCCATTTGGTTTTCCTTTTGATATTTGATATATGTGCAAAGATGAGTTCATCGGGTGGTTCAGCCTTGGAACTCATTCTTGCTGGTGCCTACTTCTTTTCTTCTCAATTTATAGATATAGTAAATTACTTATTTATTTATATAATGTACAATAACACAACTATTTAAACTTCGATATACCAAACACTATATTTTTTTCATTAAAATTTTAGAAGTCTTTTGTACATTTTATAAACTTTTAGCACCCGCAGCATCGCGCGGGCACAATTACTAATCTATATCATATATATACGAATGAAGCCATAACTCAACATCTTGAGAATTATAAACAACCCAGGATTCCTTTCATCAATCTCAATATTGATCCCATGAACTCTTTACAGCAGCAATGTTCATTATCACCTTAAAAAGTGATTCTATAGACTAGGGGTGCACACGGATCGGTTATCCGATCCACAAATCATTATCCATATCCGATCCACAAATTCGGATATTCACAGATTCGGATATCCACAAAATCGGATCGGATCGGATCGGATGACGGATAATATGCAAATAATAACATAAAAATTATTTAGCAAGTACACAACATAAAAATTATCCCTCAAATTAATTTAATAGCTACACAATATAAAATTCAGAAATTAAGTCAAGCCTCAAATATAACAAATTCTTACTTTCTAGTA
>QANT01001582.1:0-20559 GCA_003254885.1 Purshia tridentata | reverse complement strand
TTAGAATGAAAAGATTAAAAAAGACATATTCTTGTAAGAAAGGATTAGAGGAGTCTGAAGGAAGCATTGTCTATTTTGAAATGCGAAAATAATACTCATTTTTCTGTCATACAATTTTAGTTAGAGTTTGTCTTGTCAAAAATTGTGTTGCTTGTTTATCGGTTACTTGATATGTTATCATTCGTAAACATATGATGCTACTAACAACTAGCTTCATGTCAAATAATAATTAATCCTAATTTACTAATTTCTTTTAATTCAAATCGTGTTATCATGTAATGTTGAAAATTGTGGTTTTTCCTATCTCACTATAAGACTAACGTTTATTGAATATCCATCATAAAAATTTACCCTATTAGGTGAGTTTTTTTTAAAAAAATTTGTAATTTTATGCACATAACCCAACCAAATAAAAGCGATTTTGAAAAATAACGTCAAACAAGTCTTAATGGTCATCAGATTCATTTAACTCTCTATGAATAATAAATTATTTTGATTTTTTTTTTGAGAGAGAATGTTGTTGTATAAAGATTTTATTTATTATATTTGTATATTTTATTATTATGTGTGTTAAATGTATTAAATGATGGGTACCTATGATTATGAAAAGGAAAATTCATAAATAGGACCTGTCTCCTTGAATGGGCCCCATGGGGAGATAAGGATAGGGACTTGGAGAATGACAAGCCCGGCCCATATGCATTCCTAGTGACCAATGCACACCAACAGTGTTCATGTCATGCTTTTGTGTCCAAACTTAATTAATTGATTTAAGATAAGCTTTGATTAGACACATATCACATTGATTTTTTAGTGATAACATGTAGGTGGGGGGGGGTTACTGACAGACTGAGAAGAGCTCAAATTGGGAAGCCGTAACTGGTTGCAGGGAGAGAAATGGGTCCTCCTCCTCTTCTTGTTAGAAAAAGACTCATGGAATGTGTTTGTCTTGTGGACACTCTCACACACTCTCACTTAATACTTATTCATGATTAACCAGCCTGTCATATTTTTTTATCTTACTTTTGTCACTTTACATTTCTAGTTTGGGTTATTTCTCACTTTAATGCCTAACAGTTTAAAAATTTCTATCAAATTCACATGATTTAATGGTTACCATGTCATCAAACAATAAAAAATAAATTGCTGGATTTATAAATTTGACTTCGATTGTAAACTATATGGTTAAAATGAATTGGGTTCTATCTATGGTGTAGTCATTGCACCACATGCAAATATACACTGACTCTTAGGTTCTTTTAAGTATATGTCACCTTAGTTAAGTGTAGTTTTCCACATTTAAATAGTGAATATCTAAATTCTATAATTGTTTTTTTTTTTCACTTAATTTCTTAATTTTTTAATCTTAAAGGTATACAAAACATGAATGGATTGGTAATGCTTCTTGAGTGTAAATAGAGTTCAATAAACTCTTAAATTTTTATTACATAAATCAAACTGAAACAAAAAAAAAAAAAAAANAAAAAAAAAAAAAAAAAAAAAAAAAACAATGCAAGTAGAGAATTCAAATCTTAAAGCACATTCCTTAACTCTCTTTCTCATTTTTTTTCTTTTTCCTTTTAAGATGAGTACCCTTTATGTCTCTTTCTTTCACCTGGCATTTAGCTTTAACTTTGGTTGGTATATATGACCTTTGATGTGGGGTTGGGGGGGATGTTAACATGGTAGCCAGTAGGAAACTATCATTTTATATCACCAACCCAATGACCATCAACTCTATCAACTCCAAGCACTAATTTACACTTTACATTAACATGCATGCCAACTGTACCACCTTATCAACTTGGGTGATGACTTTGGTCACTGTTGGGCTTATAATGAGACTATTGCTTACAAGGAAAGGAACTTAAATCCTAGGGATTAGTTAGTTTGTTATTATGGGCCTTTGGCTTTGGCCATGTATTTTTCTTTTACAAAATTGAAAGAGTAATTGAAGGGACTGGAAATTCCAGCCAGCTAAACAAGACCTCAACCAAAAATTTCAAAACATAAAGAAGAAAATTATGCAGGAGTAGACTTTGATTTTAGACCAAACCACAGCTTGTTTCTTCTTGTGGGCCAGTGCAGAATTTTTCATTTCCAGAAGGTACCCCAGAGATTACTTCTTCTGGTTGATTGAATCCCTATCTGAAATGGTTGGAATTATCCATCTGTTTTTTGTTTTTGTTTTTTTGTTGCTTTGAGAGCTTTATGAAGACTTAATATATGTGATTAACTTTACCTGCATTATTAATTATTACACATATAATAATGTGGTTAGCAATATGATTACTAAATATAAAACATGTATTATTACCCTAATCCATTAGATCGTGGATTGCAAGAGATTGATATGTTCTTAAATTTTATTTATTTATTTATTTATAAATTGGAATTAGCCTTGTTGAATTCTTTCCCTTCCTTGTAATAAAAAAAAGGTTATACTTTTTTCTTTTTGGTAACACATTTATCAAAGCTTGACCATTGAATCAACCTTTTGGGGTAGAATTATCTAGATGTTAAATGTAATGATGGCTTTACCATTCTCAAAATACATAGTTTTTTAAGAAAAAGAAAAAGAAAATCCATTTCTTAATATTAAAATAACATACATTTTAAACAAAAATACTACATACCTAAAATAATTTTCCCCTTTTTCCTTGAGAATAAAAAGAAGATACATTTGTTTCGAATTGGGTTGGGCATGCAATGAATGGCTGGGGTTGTGGGGCTGGCTGTTTAGCTTCTATCCCCAGCCTGAGTGAAGATCTTGAAGGATAGTAATGGTCCACTGGTAGGGATGGATCGATTGTCAGAGACAGACAAAGCAACAAACCTCTTGTGTTGTGGTCTCCATGACATATTGACATGGTCGACTCTCCCACATCAGGATTCAGGAGGCTGCCAAACTTAAGAGAGTACTTGTGGACTGTCTGCTTATGCCTCCTTCCCATTTAATACAGCCGTGGACATACTTCTTTCATTCACTTCAACATTGCCCCCCATCCTCTTGACACAGTCACACATACACACCAAACAAATAAATGATCTAAATCTAGAATGCATCAAACAAACTTTTCCCTAAGGGACAAATTTTGAATAACTCTTTGAATAAAATACAACGAATTAATGAATTATCCATTCAATGGGTTACATATTTCATTCAACTAACATTACATTTATATATATACACGAAGCCATTTAGGTGCGAATGTGTGCATGATTACACTTGATACCAAGCGCTTGGTAATGCCGCTGAGATCTTAGTGTAATTTTTTTTAAAACAGGTGATTATTTCTTACTATGCTTGCCACTACTTTCTCCGCCGGTTTTTTACCCCATTGACGTACAAGTTTACCACATACTCTCCTTGAATGTAGAATGACTGTTGTATTAATTTTATTATTAGGGTTTAACTATGAAATTTTGGGCCCTAGGTACAAGTGCTCAATGTAGAAAAAAAATTTTTGCTACTGAGTGCTCGACAATGGTCACCGAGTGTTCAATAAATGTTGCCAAGTGCTCAACGCTTTGTGCAAATGTTAGCACCCCGAATGGGCTGTATATGTATACCTGTGCATGGAGATACCAAGTAGATTGTCTCTCTGCAACTGGGGCCCATCATATCCACTGTATCCAAGCTTTGGAAAAATTCCCATTTCTCTGCAGAATAACATGTTCTTCCTCTACTTTCGTCAGCCACATGTTGGAATAAGATAGTTAGTAAGCCGCCTACATTGGGTACGTAATTGAAAAGAAATAACAGATTATGTGGCATAGTTTGTGCTTGTTTATGTTACAAGTAAGCATATGCATCATCTTGGGAATGAATAGACAATATCAGAACTGGGTAAAGGCACCAATTGGGGACAAAAGGGGAGCGCTTAAATGCTTGCAAGGTTGTAGGGTTGAGGGGTTTTGGAATGAATAAAAAAATACAACCATTCATTCAACTTTTATGCTTGCAAGGAGCAATGAATAAAAGAATACAACCATTCATTCAACACTTATGAAAGAATCTGATTTTAAGTACAAAGTGCACTGAAAAACCAATGGAAATGGTCAAACTGTTGCAAACCAGATGACCCTGCATATATGCCTATGGAGCTATTCATCACAAACTGTTAGTAGTACATACACTATATATCAAGTAAATCCCTTTTCTATATGTTGCATCGGTCATAACCAGAGAACCATGATGAGGGTTCTGCAAGCTTTCGTAACTCACCTTCTTCCCCATTATAGAATGGTTCAAATTCCTCTCTCCATCGTTGATCACTTAAACTATGAGGCTCGCCTACATCGTATTTTGCCATACGAGAACCATCATCATAAGCAGGTCGGTTTGCTTCTTGAGGTAAACGAGACTCAGAAAGCAGCTCCGCCTTAAGACTGCTAATCTCCTTCTCGTGTCTTTTCTTCAATTTTTCAATCTTCATGTAAGCCTTGTCTGTTTCTTGCTTGGCCTCCATAGCTTGCTTCTGCAGATTAGAAGTTTATTAAAATATCAAATAAATCCTACATATGAAAAGAGAGTATAATTGGAGGAAGGAAAGAGGGAGCAAATAGTATGAAGAGTTACTAGAACATGACCAAATTTTGTTTTAAAAGAATAGATAAGGAGTGTATCAACTTCCATCAGTATGCAATATATCAGTTCAACATGTTCAATATGAACACAGAACCCCCCACCCGCCTCTTAAACTTTAGTTTGTAGCAGCTACTGCATTGTTACTAATAAAAATGTCATATTTAAGGGTTTTGGTTAAATTGGACTGTGTCACAGCTACCCTGATTACAGGCTGTGCCAACATAAGTTGGTTGCAGCTCAGTTGGCTGTGTAGGTTTTATCTATAAAGTTTCTGCACCTCATTGATGAAGGCTCTGTGTTGGGGGGGGGTGGGGAGGGGGGTGTGGTGTAGAATTTGATGCGCAGGTGGTTCCATAAAGTACAGCACAGACTGCTCCTTTGCATCATCTTGTGTGATATAACTAAAGAGCAAAATTGTGTAATGAAACTTCAGAAACTTAAATGCAACATGTTTTTAAAAGCAAAAGCAGAGTCTCCAGAATCTTAACCAAGTAAAATGCTGAGGCACCAAAACATAAAACCAATACCTGGGCAGTAGCAATAGCCTCATCTGCTTCTTTGAGACGCACAAGTAATTCACCCGCAGCCTGGACAGCTTCAGCAGTATCCCGTAATTGTGCTTGAAGCCCCTTATTCTCATCCCTAAAATATCGCCTCTCTCTTTCTCTTTCCATTCTCAATGCACAAATTTCTGCAGCCAGAGCATTTATGAACTTGGACTCAGCACCCTTGACTCCTGCCTTAGCAGCTGCTTTCTTCACATCCTCCACTCCATCCCGCATCTTCCTATTCATTGCAAGTAGTTGCATATGTTTCTCTTCCAAATCCGCAAACTGTTCCACCATCCGCGATTGCCCCTTCATTGCCATTTGCAATGCGTCCTTGAGCTCTTCTGCACATCTCTTCTCAGTTTCCAGTTCGTGCTTTGTCTTTTCAGCCAGTGATCTACTAGCCTCAAGGTCAATTCTTAGTTCCTCACATAGAGAAATCCACTTACTCTCTACATCAGTCCACCGTTGTCTCTCCTGTTCAAGTTTCTGTTCGGCACTTTCATCAGTTGACTCCGAAATTGTACTAAGAGGGGCCAAATTTGGGTCACGTGAATAGGTCAACTGCAGCACAGAGTTCCGTGACCGGGATGATGTGGATGAAGAGTCTACATAATACTGTAAATGGCTTCTTAAATCTTGAATCTCTTCCAGCAGCACTTCCTTTTCACCCATATCATAGAAATTTCGCAAATTTTCCAGCTCATCTTGAACTCTTTTCAACTCAATCTTTGTCCTTAAAAGTTCTGGGTGATTCTCGTATCTCTCCTTCAAAAGCTGTATATGATGGGTAAGCTATATGCAAAAAGAGCACAAAAGGAACCTTCAAAGACAAATTTGTACCTTATACTCATGTGTGAGGGACACTAGCTCTTCCTCCATGAACTCCTCAGTGGGTAAAACACCATCCATAAGGCTTTCAAAGCGACGAATCTTATCCTCCCTCGTCTGGGCTATAATGTCATTGCATTCTCTCTCATGCTTGTACTGCTGCACCTGTAAATGACAACAAGAAAACGTCACACCAACAATAGATGGAAATAATGGCTATGGATGGCTGTTAGAGAACTTGGAAAAGCCTACCAAACGGTTGAGCTGTGAGATCTCGGAATTTTTTTTGGCACATATGTCTTCTAATGCCATTTCTCTCCTAATAGCCCCTGCTAAAACCTTCTCCACAGCCTGTTGAGTAAATGGGGGGAAGAGTAAAGTAACTGTTACACATGAATATGGAACGTTGGAAACAGTAAATTATCCAGCTACTCTCTCCCAAACTTACTTTCGGAACATGCATCTTGGATTTGTCAGCGGATTCTGACCCATCAACTGCTACTAATTGCATATTTGAAATTTCATTAGCCTCTTTGACCTCTAGCTGCATTCTGTTCTTGCAATTGTTACACATAAACTCTGCTGAATCTTCTTGTAGTATCTCATGACTAGTTTGCACACCCACATCAACTTTAGAAACTGGAAAAATCAGCCTAGACTCTGTAGGTTTCAATGAAAACCTGAAGGACGACATCCTCAAAGCTGAACTCTGGCGGTGACTGCCAATAATTTCAAGGCCATGGCGAATGCTTGCTGCCAAATTTTCAGCTGGTGCTGAAAAATTCTTACATGTTTGAGTAGATAAATCATTGGATGAGCTTCTTATAACAGGTTTTTCCACAGACGTGTGCACGGCCTCTGGGCTTAACTTATTGTCCACAGTAAGATCCTTCTGAGAAGCAGTCAACATTGATGAGGTCCTCAAACTTTTCCTGCTGGTGTTGACCCTGGGTGAGACACTGGGAGTAGGAGACTTGATGGCTGGGGATACATCACATGGAACTATGGTGAGGCTAGGAGAAACACAATTTAATGAACCATTTGGAGAATCGATGGCTTCATCTGCAACTGAAAGGCATTCAGACACTTCACGAGGAGGTTCAGAGGCTGCACAGAAAGAACCATCCTGCATTTGTTTGCTGGCTGATTCTTCATTTAGCAAATTACAGACAGGGTAATTTATAATATTTTTCTCTTCAGCAGGCTGCCCAGTGGAATCCCCATCAACGATGCCATTTTCTTCTTTATGATTATGAAGATTCAATTCATTAGCACTTAGAATATCTAGGGTGTTGGAAACACATTCGGAAATCATGATCTCTGGTTCAGAAATTTCTTCTTCCATATTAACATCTATATCATCAGAACCCTGTTCTTTGATACAACCACTTCCAGATGTGTGGTTCTGAGGATCATCAGAGCTTCCAATTTCAACAGCCACAAGTTGTGAATACGATTTAACTACATGGTTCACATCAGTTCTGTTGGTAGCTTCACTGCCAACTGATTGGTTAGCTACTTCAACACAAAGCCTCTCAACATCTTCCTCGTCAATTTCCATCTCCTCATCACCGTCATCATCAACATGAGGTATCAATGGACGATTAAGGCTAGCCCTTAGAACATTCAAGCTTTGGCGAAACCATGCTGCCGAGTGACCTCCATTTGAATCAACTGGATTGTTTCCATTTGCCTTAATTCGGTGTAGTTCATCCTGTTACATTCACGGGCTCAGAGAGCATATTTACAAGTTTATTTGCAGATTGATGAACCACAAAATACAAAGTATAAAGAAAAAGAATATACCCTTAGCTGCCGTATCACCTCACGCAAGTGATTCACATCATCGTGCACTACTTCATTAACAATTGCCTTGTTCTTGATAGCCTTAGCACGCTGAGCAAACCTCAATGTGCTAAGAGTCTCACTCTTGCAGCTGCAATAGTGAATTATGTGAAATTCCAATTCACAAACGCAAGTAAAAAATGCTAAATGCTACTTTGAGGACAGGAGTCTGCTGTATACCTTTGTGTTGGAGAAATAGCACAGACCATTGCTAATTTTGCATTTCCCCCAAGAGACTCCTGCAATAAGAATGTCAACCTGGAATCTCTGTACGGGATATGCCTAGGCTTTCCAGTTTGAGAAATTTCAGCAAGAATGTTTATCAAATTCCTGCACTCAGATAATTAGCTGTTTAGCACATGACTAAAAATGTTTCACGGACATGTCAACAATGGCATGAGCACTCAATTTCTAAAATTTGAGCCCAGAATCCAATTCACAACAAACATGTAAAGAAATCAACTTCATCGTCTAGATTGATAGATAAATGTTAACACCCTAAGAGCCCGTTTGGTTCATTGTTTTAGAGCTTGGATGGGTATGAGATCTCATTCCAATGTTTGGTATGTGCATTGGTGGGAATCTGTTACAATCCACATGGATTTTAGATATTAATTTAGGGGGCATTTGATACCCTTCAGCCCTTGGGTATGCAATCCCCCCTTCATGGGACAACATTATCAATCGAAATTTCCAATTACTGCATCAACCAAACAGTAATTATATGAGTAAAATGCACCGTTGGTCCACTTACTATAGTGATTTTCTCATATTAGTCCACAAATTAATTTTTGTCCCATGTTGGTCCATAATCTTTTTAAAATGCCCCAAGTTGGTCCATTCCATCAAATTTGGACAAACGGCTATCTAATTCAAATCACGTGTTGGACACATGGATTTTTGGGAGGGCAAAAAAATTTATATATTAATATAAATTTATTTTAAACATAAAGAAATGAAAAATAAAATAAAAACCCCAGCAGGTCGTGAGCGGCCCTCCTTCCTCCTTCCTCCTTCCTCCCTCCTCCCTCCTCCCTCCTCCCAACCCCCACCTCATCCCTCATCCCTCATCCCCATCCCCATCCTCACCCCACCTCCCTCCCTTTTTGGCCGCCTGCAAGCCCCACTCCATCCCCATCCTCACCCCACCTCCCTCCCTTTTTGGCCACCTGCAAGCCCCACTGCCCGCAACCCCCTTCTTCACGCAGGCGACCCAACTGCCGCATATCTCTCTCCAACTCTTATTGTTTTTCTCTCTCTCACTCTTTCTCCTCATTGTAAGAACCTCTCTTCCCTCTCCGGCTCCAACAAGCCCCCACCAACACCTACCAGATCTTCTTCTGCTACGGCATCTCTATCTCTCGCTCTCTCTCTCTCTCTCTCTCTCTCTCCATTTCTTTTTCAATCTTTTTCTTCCGTTCCCTTTATGCCAGATCCATTTTGAGTAGATTTTTTCTATTTATTTAAATGATGGTTTATACCCCAAAATAGCTCAATACAGATTGCAATAGATTGCAAAGCCAAACCAAATTGCTCAAATTTAGAGACACCCAGATCAAATTTCTTTGTTTTTTTTTTTTCCTCTAAGTACCTAGCTATTTTTTACTCTAGACACCCAGCTATTTTTTCTTTGTTTTAATCCATTTTTGGGTTTGAAATTGAATAGCTTTTATGGCTGCAGGTGGGATAGGGTCGTTGCTGGGTGGGTTGGGGTCTTGGGGAAGAAGAAGAAAGGGAGAGGATGAGTTCCAGGAGGATACAATTTTTTTTTTTTTCATTTTTCTGTTTTTTATTATTTATTTAAATAATTATATATTTTTACTTATTTACTGCCTCAAAAATCCACGTGTCCAGCACATGGTCTGAATTAGAGAGTCGTTTGCCCAAATTTGACGGAATGGACCAACTTGAGGTATTTTAAAAAGATTCTGGACCAACATGGGACAAAAATTAATTCGTAGACTAATATGGGAAAACTACCATAGTAAGTGGACTAACAGTGCATTTTACTCTAATTATATATATATATATATGATAAATAAGGGTATTATTGGAAAACTATACAAATTTTGATTCCTATTACTACATGAACCAAACATTGGAATGTAAATAAAAGTTATTTCTTAGTTACCATTCCTGATATCTCCACACACTGTAATGGGAATTATTCATTCCCATCCCCCTAGAATGAGAAAGGGTATAACATTTCCAAACAATCCATCCCACGAACCAAACAGGCCCTAAATAGCTCATGGGGCAGAAACCAGTCCAAGCCATTTGCAAGCAACTTGAAACTCGTTTATTTTGAGGTCAACTCAAATAAACAACCCATGCTTGACGAAGAGTTAGCTCGCCTTGTTTAGGCTCACTAACAAAGCTCATGAGCTAGCTGACTAATAGGATTCATGAAAAAGCTTGTTATTCTATATATTTATATTTTTGAAATTAAAATTTCAATAAAAGGTGGCATATTCATACAGGAAAAACATGCCCTGTAGGATATTTTTGACTCATATATATATTTCAACCACAATCTGAACCATTAATCATAGCGTGACCCAGTCCTTTAAGTTTGGCTAAACCTCAAGCTTGTGTAAAATTAAAGCAAAGATCAAGTTAGGTCCCTTTTAGCTCCATATTTGGATTAATCAAAATGACATTGGACTGAGAACTCAAACATGCTAATATGTTTTAGCAATTTAGTCATATAAGCTGATACGGATGTATACAAATCACTGTTATCAGATAATTAACCAGTGGGTTTCAAACAAAAAATTAATAGCATGAGGTTTATTAAAACTTTTTTAGAAAGCTTGAAATGCACCTTTAAATGGACAAGAAGAATACATGAAAACCGATAGATAAACCATACCCAAGCTGTGAGAGTGACCGATTGATATTCCCTGCTTCCTTCAAGCGCTCCCCAGCTGCACCTGTTAACTTTTGACGTTCTGAACCAGCTAGATCAACAAGATTTATTCTACTGGTTTTAAAGCTGCTTATTCCACCTGACACGCTCTACAAAAGTGATGGTTCTTTAATTGTTAAATGATATAAGGGTGAGAGAAAAAAAGACCTAAAAGAGATATAAAAGCTCCATTGTGCATGGTTCTTTAAGTAAATTATAATATACAAGTTTATTGGGAAAGTATTCATATGCAGAATTCATCAGTCAGATTTATTACCTTGCATCGCGATTCAACAACACAGGTAAAAACAGTGTGTGAGCGGGAACTCTCAGCATTGATACTAGTTGAACCTGTCCTCCTGTTTGACAGCCCCTGCATAATGTACATGTTAGCTATACTAGAGACCCTTGAACAATCATTCAAGCTCTAATTCTTCATTTATGAAATCTGGAGGAGCTTAGAATATTTTTCTCTTGATTTGCCCATAGCAATCCCCATCAACGATTATGAAGATTCAATGCTTTAGATTTGGGAGCACAAGCAACAGTCATGGTCTCTTATTGTTCATATATTTCTTCCATATTAACATCTGTATCCTCTAATCCTTGTTGTTTGATACAACCACTTCCAATTGTGTAGTTCTGAGGATCATCAGAGCTTCTGGTTTCAACAGTCACAATTGTGAATGCAATTTAATTGTTTTATAACACTCATGTGATGCTTAATGTGCTTGAGGCTCAGAGGCAAAAGAAGAATATTTTTTTACCTAGAAAACCTCCTGAATATCTAGTGCAACTTTGCATTTGATGTCCCTCAGACATGTCTACCCTACATAAGATTAGTAAAAATTGCTACAACTTTCAGCAATTTTGGAACTCTGAAATGATTAAAAAGAGTATCAAATGACTTTATCTTATTTATAATACTTTTCCAATTATTTTTTCATTTCATATGTACACAAGTTGGAGATAAAAACTGAAATCACTGTTAAATTTCCTTGGAACACAATATCCATGCGGAAATACCAACCAGCAGCATGACTTCAAAGAAATGCATTTCCTTTACATTCCTTTATGGTTCATTAAGAAACAGAACTTTTCTTTGTTTCTGCCACTTTATAGTTTTGCACCTCTACTGAAACCTTAAATAACTTTCCATGTAGCTGGAGAAACTGAAGTTCATGAACATCCGACAAAAACTACCATGTTCCAATAATAATCTGGATGTATAATTGTCAAATTAAAAATACATATAAAATTAAATCTCTGTGTTTTAAAAGACTTACTTGGAGAGAGAAAGCTATTTGCATTCAACAAAAAGGTAAGACTTGCTCAAAAAATAAAATGTCTCTCTTTATTATAGTATGAACTTAGATTATAAGTACTGTAAAATTAGAATAATAAAGCAAACCTTTATCAATAGCTGAGTAACATCTTTGATTGTTCGTACACACTCCACTGTGAGATTTTCAACATAGACACCTGATTTAACATCTTCTCTTATCTGGGAAAAGTAATGACAGAACAACTAAGAATACCCGATCACTCAGTACAAAATAATGATATGGGAAAAAGCAAAATTTTTAATTTACCTGAAGAATTGTTTGATTTGGATCCAACAGATCTGTGATTTGTTCATTGTAAATCTGCAATAAAAAAAAGAATCAAGTGGAAGAAGTTAAGGGGTCAAATAAGCCAATCATCAATCATAACGAAATGAATAATTACTCAGAGTATCTACCTCAAGAAAAGAACAGTGGCACTGATACTTAAGTTGTTTGTCAGCATGCTTGATTTGCTCCTGTAAAGAAGAATTCCAAAATATAGGGAAACCATTAATATGATATAACATTAATGTGTGCAATACTAACGAACTGAATTAGAACTCACCTCATTTATGCGAGCAAAAAGATGCTCAAAAACACGGGGAGTTAATCCTTGTTGATCACTTGATAAATTTTCATCCAATAATGCATTGGCTGGACCCCACATAGTATAAGTCTTTCCGCTTCCCGTCTAATAAAATCAATAATCAGACATAGAAAAGTAAGCATCAACATTCTAACATATCACAGACACAGAATGAAACAAAATTCAAATGGACACACACCTGTCCGTATGCAAATACAGAACTGTTAAAACCTGCCATACAATTTTCAACCAGAGGTGCTCCTACAAGCTGGAAAATATCTAGCTGCAATGATAGGCAAGACAAATGTAAGCATTTCCTCCAATATCAGCTATTCAAGAATACCATGTTGGTCGTGGTGGTCATGCCTGTGATGCGTCTGTGTCAGCAACCGAGTCAAATGTGAATGTCTGTCCATTTATTGACAAAGAGTCGCTAGACATTTTCTGCACCATCATCTCCCCTTCATCCTTGTCCTTTCGCGGCGGTCGCATTCTCACTATTACCTATAAAATTTAACCCAAAAAAAGCAGTAAAAAATATGATTCTTATACAATAACAACAAAAAATGAAAGGAGGTCACCGAAAAGGAAAAAAAAAACGAAATGAATAAAATCTGCAAAGGATACAGCTATTTAGTGAACTAAGAATAATAAAATTAATAATAACAGCTCCTTATTTGAGGTAAAAAAGTTCATTTCTCCAATTCTTTCTCATTCTTAATTCATTATGTTTTGATCTTTCTCAGCCGCCAAACACAAGCGAGTCAACAATCAATAGAAGTGCAATAGATGCTAAGACAGGAAAAAAACTGATATCAATTCAAAGTTGAAGAAAGTTTTCAACGAAAACTACAAGATTACTCAGAAAAGAAACAAAAGCCCTAAAGTTAGAAATTCAAAAATAAAAGGGGGGAAAAGCAGAAAGAGTTAAAAAATGGCGGAAGTACTTGGACACCAGAATCGGAGGTTCCAGGAGCAATGTTGTCAGGCTGAGCGTCCAGGTTTAGCTTCCGCTTGAGAGGGTTCGAGGGCGGTGGCCGAGGAGGCAAAGGGGGTTTACACTTTGCTGCAGGAGAAGGCTTGGAGTCGCAGGCCATGGAGTTGTGATCTGTGGGAGGTGCGTTCTCCTTGGACGCCCTGGGCCGCCGAGAAGGCCTGGGCTTCGCGGAGGAGCTAGGGTTTGGCGACTGTGAAGTCTCCGTCGTCTCCCTCAAGATCGCCGTTCTTGACTTCATTCTGAAATCCTCTAGAGAGAGAAAGAAAGGGAGAAGTGCGAATCGGAGAGTGAGAGAGAAAGAGAGAGGAAGAGAGTAGGGTTTGGAAGGACAAGGGAGCGAGAGAGAAGGGGAAGAGAGAGAGTCTGATAGAGAGAGATGTAGCCGTTGGAATTTGGAGGAGAAGAGTGAGAGAGAAATTTGAATTTGTGAGATTTGGGGGAAAAGCACGTGTGTGGGGTCTTTTTCTAATTCTAAATTGTCGTCTCTTATTTTGATTCTCCCTCTCACTCTCTCTCTCTCTCTCTCTTAACAAAAAGGGTTTTGAAATTGTGTTGGATCTGGAGCGTTCGGCTAGAGTTTTTTGATTGACCCGATGCGCATATGCCCTTCGATTCCCTGGACGGTCATAATTGCTTTGCAATTGAATTTTTTTTTTTTTTAACAAAATGCATCATTTGTTTACTTATTATGGTAGTTTTTTCATGTTAGTTCAAGAATTAATTCTTATTTGAACAATATTTAGATAACTCTTTAAGGGTATCTCAAGGTTACTTTATCTCTCTAAATTGTAATTTCGACAATGCCGACATATGATTAGAACTATTTATATTTTACATTACCTATTATAGATCAACTATGCAAAAAATAACTCAATCGAAAATTGTTTGATTATATAATTGTTATCAATTAAATAGAAAAAATAAATATATGGTTTCTAATTAAAGAGTGATTTTTTCTATTTAATTGACAACAATTATATAATTAAACGATTTCCGATTGAGTTGATTTTTTGCATAGATGATCTATAATAAGTGATCTAAAATGTGAAAGGTTCTGATCATGCGTCAACATTGTCGAAATTATGATTTTAAAGGGTGGGGTGATCTTAAGATATCCTCGAGGGGTGACACAAATATTGTTCTTTTTATTTTATGTTGGTTTTGAAGTTTGTTAAAATGTTTCAAGTTGGTCAAAGTATATAATTTTCATTTAGACACAAATAATGAAATTATTTTCATGCGATAACAAAACAAAGAATTATAAAATATTTAATTATTCTTGACCATCTTGGGGCACTTTGTTTAACCACTTCACCTTGGACAACCCTATTATATTATATCCCTAATCAACCCCATTTGAACCCCTATCCAAAACCTAAGTGTGGGTGGAAACCCTCAACACACATACCATACCCAACTTTTTATCTGGAGTTGTATACTCTTACTATTTTGTAGAACACAAAAAGAAGTTCATAGCCTAAAGCTCAAAGAGAGGAGAGGCTAAGGACATCAATGTCAAAAAACCTTTCCTTCCAACCAATCTTGGAGTAAGTTTACAACAAGTTTCTTTCAGTATAAAGTGCCAAAAGATGACAAGTTTTGGCGGTACCTTCAAAGAACAAATTTTTGGCACCACCTCCAAGTTAGCAACCAAATTGGCAAAGTCTTTGGATATCCAAAAATGGCCAAAGAGAGGAATGGAGACCAACCAATGGAGTAGAAAACACAAGATGCAAGCTGTGGAGTGTAGTTGAGTGTATACAACTCCATAGGAAAAGATAGCCCCTTGTATACCTATTTCTTTTAATACCCAACCCTAACTAAGCCAAAAATTACAACCCTCAAAAAACCCTAAATGATCTAAGGGATCATGAAGTCCAAAAATGTGGAGTATAGGTAAGAGGGAAGCCTATTCTGTGCATTCCAAGGTCATCATTTTCTTCCATGAGATCATTACAGTTGAGCCCTTTCTTCATGCTATTATGTGAGCATTATGCAGCCTCAACAAAATTCTTGAGAGCAAAGAGAACCAAATTGTGAGGAATTAAGTTGAGACTAATTGTACTAGATGATTTATTCCCTGAGACTAATTGTACTAGATGATTTATTCCCTGCTTATCTAACCACTCGAGTTGTATAGACAATGGCTATGAATACAACAAGAGCAAGGTACGAATCATACTTATGTGAACTTTTTGAGGTTGAGATGCATATTGACTTTGCTTACTCATTCTTGTTAGCTATTTTCATGAATTACAAGGTTGAGAATATTATTAGTGTACTTGTCCTAGAGTCTTTTTTTTTTCTTTGATCGAGGACTAGAAAAGTCTATGTGGGGGTTTTTTTAGCATTAAATTTACCTATATTTTTATAGAATTAACCTCGTATTTAAGTTGCTAGAAATCAACATTTTGGTATATAGTGTTTTTGTTTGTTTTTATTTATTTTTCAAGGCATTTCTCTAAGAACAAGCTTAAAACAAGCAAACTTTGGAGTTATGAAGAATCGAGCACATAAAATAAACAAGGGGGATCAAAACAGGCCAAAAAAGGCCTCAGTAGGGTCTGTCAATAGCCGCTCAACAAGCCTCGGTAATAGGTGCCCATGCATGCGCACAAGCGCAAGGCCTTGCGCTCGGCAGGCCTCTGCGCATTCCCTAAGCCCAACATGCGCATGCACACATCCATCAAAGTGCAAGAGGCCCAGCCCCTCTTGACAGGCTTCCTAGGTGAGCCCAGTAGCATGCAAGGTGTTAGGGGTTGCTTTTGTATGTCGCAATGCTTGTTTACCAAAAGTCATTATTTAAGCCTTGGAAGCCTACTTGTGTGTAGGGATATTTTAGTAATTAGCAAATTAGAAATTTTAAAGGAATTTTGTATATGACTCCTCAAACATTTTGATGTTCCTTGTGTAAACTTCAACTTGACTTAGAATGCTCTTTACAGGGGGTGACTAGTCGGTAGAATGCTGGGTTAGATCCTGGCATAGATAAGAGTATGCACTTGAGCCCTTGTACTCCATTGCCATGAATATAAGAAGCATATTTATTCAATCATTTGTTGCACTGTGAGCCTTTCCTTTTGTTGTTGCCCTGTGTGATTGTTATTTGTTGCTTGTTTGATGCTTGCGCAAATATAATTTATCGTGTGGGTTGTTGCCTTTTAAGGTACTCACTTGGCTAACTTGCTGCCAGGAGAAGATTAGCAAGTGCCACACGGTCTGTCTTGTTCCTTGAAAAGTCAACCCATGACACAAGGGGCAAAGCACGCCTGCAAGTGCGCACCAGGCCCAAGCCTAGCATCTTCATGGCAGCCCAGTAGCAGCACTAACATGAACTTTGAAGAAATTCAAGAAAGTTGCAACCTGCCTTGCTTTTCAACAAAGGCTTTGTTAATTATCTCAACCTATTCTTTGAGTTCGATTCTAGAAACCAAGTATGGATTGGATGACAGGGGTTAAGGGCATTCTAAGAAATCTCAAAGGTCCATATGTTTCTTTAAATTAAAAATTATGTTTGGCAAATTACCTATAACTCTTTTACTGTGTAAGAAGAATAAATAAATAAGGGTTCAAATTTAACAATTGAAGATTCAATTACATTTTCATTTCACGTGGATTGGGACCATGATGGATTTGTTGGTCCTTAACTCTTTCGTTTAGAGAAGTGTAGCCACTGTGTAGGTAGTATTATGTTTGGCAAATTACCTATAACTCTTTTACTATGTAAGAAGAATAAATAAATAAGGGTTCAAATTTAACAATTGAAGATTCAATCACATTTTCATTTCACGTGGATTGGGACCATGATGGATTTGTTGGTCCTTAACTCTCGAATTCATCTACATGAGCTAAAGAACCAGTCCTTAAATTACATTATTATTTGTATAAAATTGTATATATCAAGCTGAGATTAAAGAAAGCAGTTGTCAATGGTCTTTCTTAAGCTTAATTCTTATCCGTCTAGTTTGAAATCAATGAATGTACATCATGTAATCAAGTGGCTCTTCCAAAGATGGTTTACAATTTCGTTTAGAGAAGTGTAGCCACTGTGTAGGTAGTCTTTCATCTTATTTCATTTAAATCCTCACCGTCAAATAGTAAACACTCGTCACAGCCGTTAGATCTATGGTTTCATAGGTTTCAAAACCCTCTTTAAAGTCTTTCTTCTTCCCATTCGAACTCTTTGTTGCAGTCCGTTACACAACAGAGAGAGCGAGTGAGCTGAGCCAAACGAGCACTCGAAAATGGTGCAGCGGCTGACATACCGAAAGCGTCACAGCTACGCCACCAAATCCAACCAGCACCGCGTCGTCAAAACCCCTGGTATGATACGTTTGTTCCCAGCAATGGCCATTTTTGGCTGAAATTTGTACAAAATTCATATGGATGATTTTGAAGATTTGTTCGGTTGCTTTGGCTGATTTGATATTATGGGCTTTGAATATAAGGAGGGAAGTTGGTGTATCAGACCACCAAGAAGAGAGCCAGTGGTCCCAAATGCCCTGTTACTGGCAAGAGAATTCAAGGGGTATGTTTGTTCCTTCTGGTGTTTGATCAATTTTTGTGTGTGTGTGCCCATATGAGCATATATCTGTATTTATGTTTCATTGAGCTATTGGGTTAGGTTCATAATGTGAATTTACGAATTTGTTGTTGTATTTGTTTGATGGATGATCGCTGGGTTGCTACTTTGGATTCCATTGTTTCCATGAATTTGTGTATATGGTGTTGTAGTGTGAGTAATTTCTTTGGGAACAGATGCATTCTATTGATTTCAAGAGAATAGGCTGTAATCTTTACGCATATCAAAGTCCACAGATAGGTAATAGCAGGGTTGATTTAATACATAACTGAATGTTCTGGTTCAATCAATATGCTAAGCTGAATGGGTGTACTTGCAGTGTGTTTGACAATTTTAGTTAGGAGAAAACACTAGAAAATATGCGAGTGAAAAGATATAGAAGAGAAGAGTTTTCTAATACCTTTGAATCTTGTTTGGATATGGAGGAAACGGTGGAGAGTTTCTGCAACTGAGAATATATATATACACACACAGAGACCCCTTCAAGTGTGGGATCCTACATTTAAGTTTATTTGTAGGATCTCTCATGGGTCCACTTCATATTATATTTCGATAATCGAAACCGTATATTTTTTACCGTTGAAAAAATGATCACAATTTTAAGTGTTTAGCGAAATATTTTATTCGTATATTTATTTGATTAAAGTTTGATAGCATATTGATTTTCGATTTACTTCATTTTTTGCAAGGATGATCTTTGCATATACACTTAAAAAATAGACGGTCCAAATTGTTTAAATACTATATAAAATGGGCCCTCCATGAGGGAGCCCACAAGATCTCACACTTGAAGGGGCCTCTGTATATATAATTATTATTTATATTTTTAATATTTAAAGTTAGACAACATAAGTTATATTTTTCATCTAATTCTTGAAACTTGGAAATTCCTCTCGGTCACTCTTATCTTCCGTCTGTATCCTTTGATTCCAAACGCGATTAGTTTACTTATTATCATACTTGACACTTCTATAATACATATGTTATATTTGCATTTTCTTATGAAAGCTTAGGATTACTGTGTTGTAGAGTATTCTTGTGTTCTTATGCTTAATGACAGCTCTGAATCCGCCCCCCCTGCTTTCTCATGAACCAAGGACTCTTTTTCTCCTTGTATTATTGGCTGATAGCAATTTTGGTTTCCTTGCAGATTCCCCACTTGAGACCTGCTGAATACAATAGGTCTAGGTTACCTAGGACCCGAAGGACTGTGAACCGGGCCTATGGTGGTGTATTGTCTGGAGGTGCTGTTAGGGAGAGGTATGTTAGGGGTAAATAGTTGTAATTGTGGTCTGCAGCTGTTCTCGTATTCCTTGTGTATTGTAATCAGGGCATGACATTGGGTATTTGTTTTCCCATTTTATGTAGGGTTATTCGAGCCTTCTTGGTGGAAGAACAGAAGATTGTGAAGAAGGTTTTGAAGATCCAGAAGGCCAAGGAAAAGCAGACTGCAAGGAGCTAAATGAGGCAGTGATAAATCAAAAGTGTTTTGAATTGCAAGATATGCTTGAGCAAGGTTTTGACTTAGGTTGTGTTGATGAATGATTTTGGGTGCTAGATTGGGATGCTTTTATTGTTATTTGCTACTTGATTACTTGGGATATTTCATTTCAATGACAAATCAATTGCTTATTACTTGTTTTGTTATAATTTCTTTGATTGTCATCTTATTTGGAAAAGCTTTAGGTTGTGCTCGTCTGCTTAGGACAAGAGGCATTCGTTTTATTTGCCGAATGGGTGGCTTTGTTTGTTGCAATGCAGCCACAACCTAGCCGAAAGTAAAATGCACAGGTTTTAATCCTGTCTGTGGAAACCAATCCTTGTGCTATTGAATATTTGAATTGATTTTGGGGTTCTGTCCTGCTAATCAAATTTGATGTCTCATTTTCAAGTGAACAAAAGTTGAGTTCGAAGGTTGTCATGAGTATGGCTCAAAGTAATTTTTTAGAAGCCAAGCCCAATTTTTCAAAAGCCATCCCTTGAGATTAGCCCAGATCTTAAGGGTTAGTATTAGATTAGGTTAGTATTTCTTTCCTCCCCTCCATGTAACTAAGAAGGATTTATATATGTAAAATTTTTATTTTATTTTATTTTTTATGGGTAGCGTAGGAGCACACCCCTTATATTGTAAGTGGTATACATGCAAAAAAAACCTATTTTTAAATATGATTTATTAAGTATGGAAAGCGGTTTCAAACTGCCGCATGAGTATCTTCCCCCTATAAGGTATAAATTAACTCTGTGTCGCTACTCGGTGGTGTATGACAGTGGTACAATTAGATCTTTAAATATATAACTAGTCTTCTTTCTATTGAAGGAATAAATATAATAAAAATATATTTAAAA
>QANT01001577.1:0-108237 GCA_003254885.1 Purshia tridentata | reverse complement strand
ATGAAGCTCCCCACCATTGTAACTTCAGGTTAAAGCGTTGTCTCCCCTTAACTGGTGAAATCACAACTGGCAGAGGAGAAGTTCATGTTTTAGTACACACTACATAGTTGTCACTTGTCAGGTGGTTTTTTAACGGTCCAACTGGCACCCCCAACTTTCTCTTTCCCCAATTGGTCTGTGTTTTCCACGCTCCCCCACCCGCGCGTACAACTCGCACCACGCTCGCAATATAAAAACCCGAAAGCTTCTTTAGGTTTAGCCGCGCGAGGGAAAGAGAGAGACAAAAGCAATCACCCACTCGCCCCTCAGTCTCCCTCCTCTTCNTATTTATTATGAAAAGAACGTTATACATACCCGCCAAAAACATACTTTTTAGAGAATAAGATAATATTTTAAATAAAATGAATAACGGTCATTATGAAAAAGATCACTATTATTTTATATGATTTCAAGTATAAAGAATAACTATTATGATTTGATATTTTAATTGACAGGTAGATAGATAATTATTGCGGGTATTATTTTTATTGCAGATAGATAATTGATATTTTAACAGTCACTTTATATGATTTCGAGATTTTAATCGAAATTTAAACAATTATTGAGCGTTTAATAAAAGAAAATTACCATATAAATACCCTATTGTAAATTGCGAATTTAGAGCATTTGGAATGAAGCTCCCCACCATTGTAACTTCAGGTTAAAGCGTTGTCTCCCCTTAACTGGTGAAATCACAACTGGCAGAGGAGAAGTTCATGTTTTAGTACACACTACAGAGGAGAGAGTCTTGGGTGGGGCTGGAATGCCACTCACCTAATGAGACTCCCACTTAAATTTTGACATCTGTCAATTTTTAAATTTAGTTGGACAAGACCCCTCAGCCTTCTCCCTTCCTCTCCTCCGACATCAACACCACCTCTCAGCCTTCCCAATTTCCGGCCAGCCACCACACTCCCCTCTCCCTTTCTCCTCCCTCTCTCTCTGTTTTTCTTCTACTCTCCTTTTCTATCTTGCCGATCTACCACTCCAAACCCAAAAATTTCATCTTTGCAGTGTTTCCTCCACTGAGTCTCAATATTTTTTCACCATGGAGAGGCCTGAAGCATCTGGGTTTCACTTCAAAAGAAAAGATAGAAAAGGAGAGGAGAAGAAAAATAGAGAAAAGGGAGAAGAAAGGGAGAAGAAAAATAGAGAAAAGGGAGAAGAAAGGGAGAAGAAAGGGAGAAGAAAGGGAGAGGGGAGTGTGGGGGCTGGCCGGAAATTGGGCCGGTGTTGGTGTCGGAGGAGTTGACTGAAAATATGGCAAGAGGAAGGGAGAAGGCTGGGGGTCTTGTCCAACTAGATTTAAAAATTGACAGATGTCAAAATTTAAGTGGGAGTCTCATTAGGTGAGTGGCATTCCAGCCCCACCCAAGACTCTCTCCACTACATAGTTGTCACTTGTCAGGTGGTTTTTTAACGGTCCAACTGGCACCCCCAACTTTCTCTTTCCCCAATTGGTCTGTGTTTTCCACGCTCCCCCACCCGCGCGTACAACTCGCACCACGCTCGCAATATAAAAACCCGAAAGCTTCTTTAGGTTTAGCCGCGCGAGGGAAAGAGAGAGACAAAAGCAATCACCCACTCGCCCCTCAGTCTCCCTCCTCTTCTCCACTTTCCCTCCCTCTTCTTTTTCTCTCCAGGGTTTTGTATTTTCTCGGCTTCCAAACAGCCTTCAAAAAATGAGTGGCAACAAGAATAACTTCGACATCTCCGACCTCGGCTCCTCCCTCCCGGCCGCCGCTGCCGGTAATATCTAACTCACGCTAATTTGAATTTATTAGGCGAAGCAAAATCCCTAATGCTTAATTTGGTTTTATAATCTTACTTCATTGCCTGCTGCTATTCGAATCTTTACTTACTTAGTGGTACATGGAGGTTTGCTTTGAATTTGATTTATTTTCAAAATATTTGGCCTTTGAAAGTAACTCGAATTTGAACTCTTTGCTTGTTTTGTTTATAGCTCTTAGTGCGGAGGATCGTGCAGGTCTTGTTAATGCTCTCAAGGCAAGTTTCTTATCCTAACTTTTACTTTTCAGTAGCAAGAACTGGAGGTGGTTCTGTTTTTGGTAGTTTTGATTATGATCATCATATGATTAAGTTCCAGTGTGGTATTGGAAAGAAAAACAAGTTTGTATAGGAGCTTACAGTATGTTTATATGGTAATTTAAATTTTTTGGGAATTTTATTAGAAAGGAATTGAATTTAACTCCCGGGCAATTATAGCCGAAAGATCGAGCTTTCAAAGTAAACCTTTTTTCCCTTTTTTTGGTGGTTTTTGCAGAATAAGCTTCAGAGCTTGGCTGGACAGCATTCCGATATATTGGAAACTTTGCCACCCAAGGTCAGGAAGCGTGTTGAGGTTTTGAGAGAGATACAGGTTAGTCTGCTTTCAAAATTTATCTTCCATAAGTAATATTCCTAACTTTTTGTACCTAATCCTGATCCTATGGATAATATATCCTAAGTTTCAGTTAAAGTTCATATAGTTCCTTTGAGAACAGACCAGGGGTCGCTGGTAGTAGTATTTTTGTGCTCAATCACAGAGCTTAAGAGTGTTCATACACATTCATATTCTGCAGGGTCAGCATGATGAGCTGGAAACAAAATTTTTCGAGGAAAGAGCTGCGTTGGAAGCAAAATACCAGAAGCTTTATGAACCTCTCTACACAAAGGTATGTAGGATTTCGACAGGTGATTAGTTCTTATTTCATTGTGATTACATCTTCATATTGCATGGCATCATATAGTCCAGAGATCCTCGTGTTTAAATTTACCCTAAATTGGTGTTTCTGAATTGGGTTTAATGTGCGGTTGATATGCAAGGATGACGTATATGCCTTTCTGGTTAATGTGACGGTTGATTGCAGAGATATGAGATTGTTAATGGTATAACTGAAGTTGAAGGAGTGAAAAATGAAGCTGAAATGGACCAAGAAGGAGATAAAGCCACCGAAGGTATCTCTCAAAAGTCAAATCTTTAATGACTCATGCTACATTTGAATCTGATGTTGGATTATGGCTTGTCATGCAGAGAAAGGGGTGCCTGACTTTTGGCTTACCGCAATGAAGACTAATGAAGTACTTGCTACGGAGGTGGGGGAATTTTATAAGCTATTTTCTGTGCTCCTTTTTTGAATTGATTGTGGAAATATGATAAAAGCTGTTTCGTGGAATAGATCACTGAGCGTGATGAAGGGGCTCTCAAGTATCTCAAAGATATCAAGTGGTGTAGGATAGACACTCCGAAAGGATTTAAGCTGGAGTTCTTCTTTGATCCCAATCCTTATTTTAAAAACTCTGTCCTGACAAAAACATATCACATGATTGATGACAATGAGCCTATATTGGAGAAGGCAATTGGGTAATTCTAATTTCTGTTGTTGTACCGATTTTTCTTTCCCCTCCTTTTCTTTTCTTCTTAAATTGGGTTACCTTGTAGGACGGAGATCGAATGGTATCCTGGGAAAAGCTTGACACAGAAGCTTCTGAAGAAGAAGCCAAGAAAGGGATTGAAGAATGCCAAACCCATGACCAAAACTGAAAATTGTGATAGCTTCTTCAACTTCTTTAACCCTCCTCAGGTCCCTGAGGATGATGATGATATCGATGAAGATACTGTAAGTTTCGCGTCATTCATGATACCAAGACTATGAACTTGTTTAATGATGATATAAGTAAGTTTCCTTAATCCCCTTGATGTATATGATGACAGGCTGAAGAACTCCAAGGTCAGATGGAGCAGGATTATGACATTGGGTAAGTTGAACATTTTTTTTTCTTTGATTGTCTAATGCATACAGTGTAGTACATGACGTTTTGATTATGACGTTTGGTATATTAATAATTCTGTGACCTTTTCTGATGAAACAATAATTTTGTATTATGGACTGGGTATATTTTAAATTTGGTGAAGTCTGATAAGTTTTGTTGGGATGAGTCTCATAAATTGAAAATGCATTTGGAAAGAGCTGGAACTGTAACAAACATATATAGAGATAAAAATTTTCAGTTTTTTAAGAATGCTTGAAGCAGGATCACATAACATGAAGTGTAACCCAATTAATTTTGACATTTTATTGAGATGTCTGAGTGCTCATAGTTGATTATGCATGGGCAGCGGGATGTCATCTCTATTTATTATTATTCCAATGACATGTTGCTGGTTTCATGTGTAGATCAACAATTCGAGACAAAATCATTCCTCATGCGATATCATGGTTCACTGGAGAGGCTGTTGAAGGGGATGAGTTTGAAGATTTAGAAGATGATGATGATGATGTTGATGAGAATGAGGACGAAGATGACGAGGAAGAGGAGGATGACGAGGATGACGAGGATGATGATGACGATGATGGGGAAGAGGAAGATAAGGGCAGGAAAAAGGTATCTAAGCTGTAGCCATTTGTTATGATGTTGAAATGTTGTATTAATTTAGTTGCCAAGCATGCTAATATATACTTTTTCCATCTTTTTTATTGCTTTTGCAGCCATCTGCTGGACCTAAGGTGAGATGATTTAGCAGTGCTATGTTATTTTACTAGTTTGAATTACAAAAAATGTCAACAAGTCTCATACAGGGTTAATGAGTTATATCTGAATTGACTTGTTAACTGCAGAAAAGTGGTAGGGCACAAGCTGCGGAAGGTCAGCAAGGTGAGCGCCCTCCAGAGTGCAAGCAACAGTAGTGACAATCTGCATAGACGGGCTTCCATATGTGGCGTCCTGCTTCTTGAGAGTTGAGCGTTTGATATTCAACCTTGGTGATATTGGGCAAAATCATTACAACCCGATGCATTGTGTTTATTGCTTCTGGGATGTTTTGGGTTTATTGGGTTGGCAAGTGCTTTCCTATGTCCTATGAAACCCTAAAAATTGATATTTTTCTCCTTAATTGTTTGTTTATTAAATATATTATAGTATATGCAACATGTTTTTACTATCCTGTCACGTTGCACTGGGCTCTATTTATTTAATTTTTGGTTAAATACAGAATCCTTTATTTTGGAATTACCAATTGGCAAGTAGATTGCGCCGTGAGTCGTTGGTGTATGTGGGTTGCGCTGTGAGTCGAGTCTCTCATACACCAATAGCGTAGAACAGTTCAGACCCCCTTGCATGCTGTCTAAAAGAGATTTACAAAAGAAGAGAACAAATCGCATTTATTTTATAATTAGAAGTAAAAATAAGATTCCTATTAGAAATGCCCGACGAGTACCACTTGGTTATATTACTCTCCTTAGTTTGGGACTAAGGCCTTTGGCTATTCCTTCATCACCAACACTAGAAAACTCATTAATCCACCCCCACACGCACGACTCTTGCATCCTTAGACTTTGAGCACATGCCTAATATCAAAACCATCAATTGATGTATCTATGATACCCATTGTCCCATTAATCAACACCACATTTCCAGCGCCCTTGATCCATTGAAGTGGGTTCAAATTGTTTGCTATGACAAAGATCATACATTGATTTCTTATAGCAGAAAATCAACCAATATTATGGCCCCTCTTGCAGATGTATCTTTTAGCATTGAAGGAGTTATATGATCTTCCACTGAACTGAAGAGCATGCATAGTTCATTCATTCATTTGTCTCTTTAAACTGCTATTGCATTATTGGATTGACTTGACATTATTTGATATGCTGCCAGAAGAATGCATGAAGATATATAACATTGGGAGAAAGAAGTAACTGCACAAGCACAATGCTTCCTTTTGCCAAGGCTGCTGCTTAATTATTTTCATTTCATAATCTAAAACAACAACATTCACAACAGAAAGTCAGGAAGACTCACTTCACTTCACTTGACAACAAGAATCAACTCTAAATCCTAATGAAGCATGCATTTACTTAGTGACTACTACTTTCTGTTTTCCTAACATTTCACACAACTTAACAGATGCACTCAAATCTAACAATCTACCACTTAGAAATACAAATTTGCCAACATGGGTTTTGCTGAGTTTACTCTTCTTCTTCTTAGTTGCTACAATCACTATTATTGTTATTGTTGTTGTTGCTATGGTGATTGCTAGCATTCCCAGCCCCACTCCTCCTCCTCCCACCAAGCTTGAGCTGCGAAATCTCCACCTGGGTCTTCACAAAAAATTGCATTCTCTGCAACTCCAACTCCTTGGCAAACTTCATCCTCTGCTTCTCCATCTCCACCACCTGCTGCAACTTGGCACTCTCGGCATGCTCATACGTCTCCCCGAACTTCAATATAGCCCTCGTCAATTCCCTGACCGAACTCCCCCACCCTCCCTTCTCTCTAGCCCCACCATCATCTCCTCCTCCTCCTCCTCCTCTCACCATGCCACTCGCATTCGCCTCCCGCCCCGTCCTCCTCCGCTTCTTCTGCTCAAAAACCTCCACAACCGGAAGACTATCCGTGGAAGCGGGTGAGGCCTCCCGGGACGAGTCCGAGTCCGAGTCCGAGTCCACCGGACCCTGCCGTCTAATCTTAATCTTTTGCACCTGCTGCTGCTGATGCTTGGGGTCCCGCTGCCTAAGAAATTGACTACTTGCTCCGCGAACCCCGACGACGGGCATTCCCAGCGGGAGCTTTTGAGCAGTAGCGGCGGCGGCGGAGCCAGAAGGAGGAACCTTGGCAGCGGCGGGGCCTATCAACTGATCGAGCCTATCATAAAAAGCCCACTTACTGGGTCCTCCGCCGGCGGCAATCTTCGATTTCTCCGACTTATACTTCTTCTTGACAGTATCGATCCTGTTCTTGCACTGAATGTCCGTCTTGGGATTCTTGGTGTAGTCCTCTCGGCTGCTCACAATGTCCGCCACTTCCTTCCAGTGCTTCTGCTTCAGGTTACCTCTGCTCAGCTCCAGGTACCTCTCCCCCCACGCCTCGATCAGCACCGCCGTCGCGCCTTCGCTCCAGCAGTCCTCTCTTCCGCCACCGCTGCTCTTCTGAACCTGCGACGGGAGAGCTAGGGTTAGCATCTTCTGGGACTCTGGCGCCGGCGTTGTTACTGTCGCTGTTGCCTGCTGAGATGGCGCCACCGCCACCGTCACCGTTATCCGACCGTTTGGCCTCGGCGACGCCGGAGATCCGGGACTTCCCGCCGACGCCGGAGACTGGATCTCATCGTCCTCTTCCATCGCTCCTCCTCACTGCTATCGTGCGCCGATCTGAGAGAGAGAGTAAGGTAGAGACCGGTGCTTTTTGGATTCGGTGCTAAAGTGCGCACAGGTGCGTAGAATCCGACCGATCTGAGAAGTTGGGGTTGGGGAAGAGTGTAAAGAAAGTTTGGGTTTTTGGGGGGTGAGGCGGGTCGGCGACTTAGTAATAAAAAGTAGGTAGAGGTAATTGACCGGCGAGGATTACAATTTACAGGTGGGAACTAACGTGCGCCGGGGGTGCGCATGATACATACATAGTGGTCTTAAAAAGAAAGCACATCACACATTGTCGTTTATTATGTATGAAAGGGAAAAAATCCGGTGTAGAATGTACTTTTTTTGTTCGGTGTGGAGGAGGAAGAAGGTAACGGCGGGAGTGGTTGGTGTTGGTGGTGCAAACTGCCATGTGGGCCATATGCCTTGGTTCTCCTTCAAAAGGCTCCACAGACTCAATTTTTTGACATAGGCAATGGCTCAGATCAACTGGATCTTCAAGATCAACTCTTTTTTTGCTGCCGACTTTAAAGTTCAAGTGTGGATGAGTTTGTTAAGTTGGTTACTGCTAGCTTTCTCTCTAATTAACAAGTTCCTTGATTTGCAGCAAATCAGACTGCCTAAAAAGTAGATTGAAAGTAAATGAGTTCTCAACTTTGTGATTTTCTTTTTATAAACTTTATGTTTGAAAAACATTTATATAATTCTGAATTGGAATCAATGTGCTGTTCATTTTCAAGGCCTTTCTAGTTAATGTGACAGTTAATTGCATATGGGGCCTATTATATATATTATTTTAACAATTTAATTAGTATATTTTCTAAATTTATATTCATTGTAAAAAATTAAATAAATAAAAAACTAATAAGTTATCTAATTTTAATTAAATAAATAGACGAATTAAATATTTTTTATAAAATCGTGTATTTGTTTGATCAAAATTAGAATAATTTACGAAATAGTTAATTTTTTACAAAAATAATATATGAATAAAAGCCTAAAAAATAGACGGTTTAGATTGTTGAAAAACTAAATGAAATAGGCTCATTCGCCTCATCCCACAAATAAGCTTAAATGTTTGAGATTATTAATGGCTCCATATGTCAATCTATACCATGTATACCACTAACATTCCTCATCTCATATATATCTGGTATACCATACATGGTTAATATTGTCTCTCAAAGGTGAAATCTTTAATGACTCTCAGTCTATACACTTGGAGAATGATGTTGGATTATGTCTTGCAATGTAGAGGAAGGGGTGCCTGATTTTTGGCTTACTGCAATGAAGACTGATCTAGCAATAGCTGAGGAGGTATGGGGATTTTATAAGCCATTCTATCTATGTTCATTTTTTGATGTATGATTTGCTGTTTCTGGAATACATGATAGAGGATGATGAAGGGGCTCTCATGTATAAGAAGTATATATCAACTGGTGCAGAATAGGCAACCCCAAAGGTTCTTCTTTGAAAACATACCATATTTATTGGTGACAATGAGCCTAAATGTATACTGGTGTAGGCAATTGGGTAATTCTAATTTATGTTGTTTTTCTCTATCACTTCTTATGTTGGAGTACCATGTAGGATGGAGATTGCATAGAATCCTGGGAAAAGCTTGACTCAGAAGCTCCTGAACAAGAAGCCAGGAGAGGGACCAATTAAAGAACCAAAATCATTACAAGAACCAAAAATGGTCATAGCCTCTTCAGTTTCTTTAACCCTCCGCAGGGCCCTGAAGGCCATGATGAACTATTAGTGAAGTTACTGTAAGTTTGGTTTCACATATAATGCCAAGGGAATTAAATATTGATGCAGAAGCTAGTTCAACGATGATATAAACAAGCTTTTCATAATTTCTGTGAACTATTTGTTGACAGGCTGAAGAACTCCAGAGTGTCCAAAGAGAACAAGACTCTGGTTTTGGGTAAGCCACTGAACATTCCTTCCAGCTTCACCATCATAAGTGAGGAAATAGAGTTCAGCGGAACAACAGTTGCAGTAATTGAATGATATGAGGGTGTTGTGAATTTGATTAAATCTGATTGAGTTGGCTAGGGATCAGACAGGAATATTGAAATGGTTTATCCTTTATTACATCTTATAAACTAGTCTTGCTTATGTACAATGGAGTTTTTCCAAAAGACTTGGGTTCACACATAAGGTGATGAAAACGTCCTACGATCTCTTATGTACCAAGAAAAAGGGATTATATGATCTTCCACTGAAATGAAATGAGCATGTAGAGTTTATTAATTTGTCTCTTTAAGCTGTTGTATTGGATTGACAATATTGTTGTATATGCACCCAGAAACTTACATGAAGTTTATCATTGACGAAGTAAATGCACAAGAACAGTGGTTCGTTTCGCTAAGGCTGCAGCTTATTTTTAATTTCATAATGTAAAACAACATTCACAACAGAAAGCCAAGAAGACTCACTTCACTTGCCAACAAGAATCAACTCTAAATTCCAATGATGAAGGCATGCATTTACTGACTAATCTATGTTTTCTAACTTTTGGCAAACTTTAACAGAAGCACTCAAATCTAATAATCTACCACTTTGAATACAAGTTTGCCAACATGGGTTTCCTTGTTCTTCTTCTTAGTTTCTAAAATCACTGGTATTGTTATTGTTGTTGCTGAAATCACTGGTATAAACTTATGGTAATGTCCATCATTTTAGTCTAAAAGCAAAAGGTGTATACATATACCATTCATTATCTGACAAATAAGAATTCTGGCAATTGACATAACAAACATGCAACATCTGATAGTTTTTCTACTTGAGAGGCTTCATACCCTTAGAAGACCTTAATTCATTCACCGCCATTCGGAGAGAATCATCGGAGAGTATCAACCTTGACAGCGCACCTGTGCTCAACCCCAGCAACTTTGCAGCCTCGGATACAGACCCTTCAACAGCAAAAACAAGATCCAACAGAGCCTGCATTCCCAAAACAAACTTAGGATTGTTGGGTCCAATCTGGGGACCGCAATCGGACCCTCTAACGGTAGACTTTTTGGGAAGAATTTGGAGAAGCTCCGGAGGAGGAGAATAAGCCTCAAGACCCTCCACAGGGTTCCTGACTTTGAGAGCTATAAGAGTGCGCAGGCGGGCCAAGGCCGAGGCCCGGTTCATGTGCTGGGACCGGTCCTCGGCCGCCTGCGCAACCAGGCCCGTGGGGAGGTGCTTCAGCCGCACCGCGGACTCCCGCTTGTTGCGGTGTTGACCCCCCGGGCCCGACGACTTGAATGTGCCCATTTCGCACTGCCTCATCAGCTCTGCGTCCGTACATTCCAGATACCCCTTTCCATTAATAATTCCGCTATTACTATTACTAGCAGCGAAGTTGGTGGTGCTGCTGCTGCTGCTGCTTACGGTGGAGCACCGTCGTATGATGAAGAAACCACCACCGTTGTTTAAGCTTCTTCTTGTCGTTGTTGTTCTTGTTTTTATAGCTATGGCTGCTGCGCCAGTAGTACTAGTTGTCCTTGAAACTCCACCCAATACTCGAACCCATGAGAATGATGATTTCCAGAGTGACTGCGCCACTGCCATTGTCATTCTTATGATTTAGCATCTATCTATCTCTCCATTCTCTCATTCTATAAATGATACACGACTATGACTGATCAATTTGTACGGACCTCAAAATCAAAACCCAAACGCCCAAACTCAGAATCCGAAAAGCAAAACCCCACAAAGGAATATGGGTTTTGGGTTGCTAAAATGCGCACTGCAGGTGGTACCGTGCTAGAATCAAACTACCACCGATCTGAGAATTGGGGTTTGGGGCTGTATCAGTCTGTCAAAGGAGGAAGACTGAAATGAAAGTTTGGGTTTTTTTTTGGTCGTGTGGATGTAAATACATGATGATTTAAAGAAGCCCAAAGGCAGCAAGAGAAATATCCAAAACAAGAGCTACAATAAGGCCAAACCTGGGCCAGGCCCAAAAACTTTTTTGCCCCAAACAACACCCTTTGGATTGTATTGGTTTTGAAGGAGTAGAGATTAATTTTGGTTTTACTTTTTTTTTTTTTTGAGTTGAATGAATCGAATTGGTTATACACATATGGCTATTATTTTTCTTGGCTGAAGGGACGTCATTATGACTAGGCATGCATTTGCATGTTCCTTTTTATATGGAGGGATAAGATCGTCATGATGATCACTTAATAATCTATCAGCTTCATACGCATAGTAGAGTTCATCTTTGATACGGCGGTTTAATGAGATATTTGATGGTGAAAATTTATATTTAATAGTAAAAAGGTGAATTCATCGAAATATATCTTAAAGAGAACATATTCTTTATCCAGCTTGATACCAAAACGAGTACCAACTGGATAAGGAATTTGCTCTCTATTTTAAATGTCAAAAGTAGTTATAAGTCATTGAGTAATAAATTTTAAAGTTCTTTAGTGGTTTGGCTTGGTATCATATTTCTAATTTCAAGAGGTATTGAGTTGAGACCACAATCCCTCACTTATCATGTTAATGTGCAAGCTAGGGTAGAGTTGTTGCACATATAAATTGTAATGTTGAACCATTTTCGACCGCATAAAAATTTTGAGTTCTAGTTGTCCTTATAACACTTGATTTTTTTATAAAGTCTATATCTTGTTGGTATAATCAAACATTATATGATGTCTATTAGTACAATATTAGCATTAAAGCCTTATGATATGATGCTTGAATAATGGTGTATTTGACTTACCAGTGATGTTGTTTGCTAGATATTTTAAATTTAGATTCCAAATATATTTATATGCACTATCGCATCATTTGATATATAAATTTAAGATGTATAGCATTATTGTTTGATCTTCCTTCTCAATTATTTAAATTTGATGATTCATGGTTCCATGCATGTCTTTTGTGGTTATTTGAATTTTCAGTACCAAACAACTTGGCCGACAGTATCACATCAAGTTATCATCCAAAAGAGAAAAATAACTATTTCACAGACATATTTAACCAGAGATTTCTTGGGCCCCAATATTCATATATATTCTAATTACCAGCACTATACCAACCAGTCCCATAATTCTTGAAATCTAGCAAACACACATAAAACATCTGACACTGTCGTATTCAATGTTTAGAGGAAACTTGAAACTTGCAGCAATTCCTTTTATCAACAAGTAGAGAAATAATTGAAATTCATGAACATATATGGCAAGCATATATATAAAATTGACACGCAAACACTTATTTAGCTCTCATTTTATTGATAAATATTCTATGTATCCATGCTTTTCTTTTCTTCCTCCTCCTTCTCAAGACTCTCCCCACTTATCTTTTGGCTGTTTTCAAGCTCCATGCCATTCCTGTGATTTTGACACTTTGAGTTCCATTATTGAAGGCATACAAGTGGGCATCACCAAAAGTGGCCAATGTGGGATAAACTCTAGCTGTGATGCATGCCTTGCCTTCTCCACCAAAGCTCTCCACTATTGAGTGATCAATCTGCACGACACCATAGCCAAAGTTTTAAATGCATTAGGACAAACATTTATTATAGAGTGAGGATTCCCTATAAGTTTTTCTTACTCGTTTGGTAGCATGTTAAAATCTTAGTCGTTGAAGATAAAGTAGAGAGAGAAAGAGTAGGAAGAGAAAGAGGAGTTCAATAACTAAGATTTTAACCCGATATCATATGAGTAGAAAAAACAATAAAGATCTTTTTCCATTATTATATATCCTGAAATGGGTATCAATGATAAAAATAAGAGAATAAAGTAGTGAAAAGCATAAAGTAATTGGTCTCTCTGTATTGCTACATATATATATATATATGCAATGCCATTGTCAAAGTGTCAAATATGAAAACATGATGAGTCATGCATAACCAAAAATGTGGGGTTGGGACCCAAAATTGGAATGCACCTATTACAGATATTCTTGATCCTTATCAGAAGATTTAACTGTTTTGATTAATATCGGAAAGGTACCTACTACCTACTACCTAGTCACTTTTTTTTTTTTTGGCCTCTATAGGCTACTACCGAGTCACTTTAACTTCAACCTTTTGTTCTGAGTTAATTGATAGCCACCAAATGCTTCTAGCCTAACCCTTTTATGGCATGCACTATGCAGTAGGCATCCCGAAAATGAGCATATAGAAGTGACACTCCAAATGAATTATTGAACCCTTTTAGCTGTCCAAATCTTATAAGTTTATAACCATACTAAGCTTTGTACTTTTAGTGGTGCTTAATTTTAATTTGTTTCAGCTATATTTTATTAGAAAATCAAAATACTATGATGTATAGGTTGAACAAGTCCAAGACAGGCTAGCAAATTCTAGAGAAAGTATGAATTTTCAGTTTGATGGAAATTTCTGGTGGGCAAGACTATTAAACTTAAGACTTTTCACATTAGTGCATGGAGGCCATGATCAAATTAACATTATGGTTTACTCAGAAATTGCTTGAATGAGGCCATAATGGTTTTAGTCAAGAGAATAATTAACAGTTTTAAAGCAAGCTAATTAACAAAATTCATGGCCTCCATAATGTTTTAGCCACTTACCAAGCTTCTTAGTGACAACTTCTCATGAAGAGGATCCACATCTAGAAAAGCCCCATAAGTGGTCCTATCATTTTCTAGATTAAAGGAAGACCTGTCAAAGATTTAAAGCAATGAGCAAACATATAAAAATAGTTGAAAAAATTTACAAGTACAGCAAGACATTGATAGCTTGAGAGAGAGAGAGAGAGAGACCTGCTTTGGTCACTACACATGAGCACCACATATCTGTTTGGACCTTTGAATATTCTATAGAACACTGCTGTGTATTCTTTCAATCCCTTTGAAGCCAAAACTAGCAACCCAAATGGCCCTAAACCACCTTTAACTGATGCACCTTTTTTGCTACACAACAATTGTGGGTTGGTCCAACTTGGGTCTAGCACTTCTGCTTTCTTCAAATCACTCACTCCAAATTTAATATCTACATCTGCCTGTAAAAAATAAAAATAAAAATAGACAAAACATAAGCAAAAGAGTACCAAAATCAGAAAATTATTCCATTCTAGTGGGTAAGGAAGAATAGTAAATAGTACAATGAACAGAATAATTTAGTGGGATTGATTTACTTTTTAGTAAAATGTGGCAAAACCCCATTACTAAGTACACCCACCTGTACTGCTGTGACACCAAGTATTTCATGCACTGATCCTCCCTTAAGCACAGTGTTTGGCAACTTGACCTGCTTTGTTCTAAGCTTTTCAAGCTCTACAACAGGCCATTGGACCAATTGTTTGCCAGATTTATGAAGCCAAAGGGTTCTTGGAACTGCCTGCAGATGTCAATTTAATACCAAGAGTCATAAGCCAGCTAATTGATGAAGACTATTCTATTCAAATAGAGGAATTGATTATGATAAATCCAATAGCATACTTGGTAGGTCTAGACCCTTGACCAATTAATAAATGGTGGACTGCATTATATATGTATATTACCTGGAGTCCAGACCATCCCTTCTTGGCATCATCACTGACACTTGAAGATTCATTAATCCAACCCCACAAGATCCTACGGTTCTTAGCACTGTCAAAGAAAGTTTTTGAAGCATAAAATTTCCCATAATCATATCTCAATCCTGAATCACTGTCCACAGATCCCTTATCCGGGATATAGATATCCTTGTCAATGTTATATGTCCCAATTGTGTAGTACTCTTTCTTGGTGTTGTCTAAGCTAACCTTGAGCACATGCTTGACATTAGGGCCATTTACAGATGTGTCAACACCATATTGGCTTTTAACTGAAACTGGGAAGAAATCTGGGCATTCCCACATTCCAGTTTCCTCTGCTGAGTGAAGTGGGTGTTTGGCTTTAGTCCAATTAATGAAATCTTTGCTCCTGTATAGGACTGCTAATCCTCTTTCATGATGCTTGCTCCCAATTATTACTCTCCATCTCTTATCTGGACCTAGCCAAGCAGTAGTTGGGTCTCTAAATGAGCTAGCATTGATTTTGTTAGCTTGGGTGGGTGCCATTAGTGGATTTTTAGGGGTCTTGACCCACTCCCTAAGGAATGGGTCTGACAGGTTCTTGGGGAAAGCCAAATTTTGAACTTGTTGTTCTAGAGGGTCTATTCCTGTGTATAAAATGACCGGTTTGCCCCCAGGGAGAATGGTTGTGGAACCTGACCAACAGCCGTTGATATCCGACGGTTGAGATGGGTAGATGGCAGCATCATGTGGGATCCAGTTAATAAGATCAGTTGATGTGGAATGGGCCCACACAATGTTCCCCCAAACTGTACCATTGGGGTTGTATTGATAGAAGAGATGGTAAATTCCCTTGTAAATCAGTGGCCCTACAACAAGAGTAAAAGACAATGCTTTAATACTTTGAAATCACAGTAACCAAACCCCCAGGAATAAAGAAAGTGTGGCCCAAAAAAGAAAAGAGCAATAATATGAAACCACCAATCAATAGTGTTTGACTCTCTTTAAGCTTCATTCATATCAATGCATCATGGACCTCATTGTATATAGTTTCATAGAAAATGAACCAGACCCAGAAAATATAAAAGAAACAGAATGGCCATAAGGCCCATAAGGTTCTCTATAGGTATTAAACCTTACTAGGACTTAAACACACCAACTGGTTGATTTTGACCAATTAAACAAAACATTAACTGTTGAAAAATAAACCAGAGGAGAAAAGAACTAACCATTAGGATCTGTGAAACCAAACAAGGCCATTTGTCCATTCCACAATCAGAACAAGTCAAATGTGAAAAACAAGAATCAACAAACAAACTGTTAGAGCTATAAACAATAAAGATAAGGACAGGTTGAAAGAAAAAAAATATGAAAATGAAAAACAGAGAGAAAATCAAAGAGATTATAGGTGAAGAACAAACCATTCATCCAATTCTTTGGAGGCTGGAAATGATAGCCAGTTCTGTAAGGTTCCTTAACATGTTCTTGATGTGCAGAAGTTAATTGGGCAGTTTGAAGGTTTCTATAAACATGGTGGGAAGCTTCAAGCTGAAGAACAGCATGGCCAAGCCAAAGAGCAAGAAAGCAGTATAGAAAGACAGATGAGATGGCCATGGTAGCTTTGTGGGGATGAGGATATAAGGCTACATTATGATGGCTATTTATAGGAGAATAACCGATGTGGTAGTTGTCAATCTTAGACTTTTTTTTGATGGAGTAACAAAAGGATGGGTTGAATTGAATGGTTGGATGTGATATAAAAAAGAATACAAGTCACACTGAACAAGATTTTCCCAAGGAAAACCCTATTAGGCTAATATAATAACAATTTAATTTTGTTTTATTGGGAGTGAAGGGTCCACGAAATTGAGCAGCCATGCATATGAATTTTGGATCAACAAAAAAAGTCAAAGACTCAAAGGGTTGTATTGTAATTATCTTTCTTTTTCTTTTTCTTTTTCTTTTTTTCTTTTTTTCTTTCATGAATGAATGAGATGGAGCTCCTGGACTACATGAACAATAAAAAACCAGAAAAGAATAAATCAATTAGTTCTCTGAGCTTATCATGAGTAAATTCTCTCATAATTAAAGTATTAAAATGAATGAGATGGAGCTCCTGGACTACATGAACAATATAAAACCAGAAAAGAATAAATCATTAGTTCTCTGAGCTTATCATGAGTAAATTCTCTCATAATTAAAGTATTAAAAAAAAAAGGTGCTTTCTTTTTTCTAATGATCTTAAACATTCATGATTAATTAATTTGATTATTAAATTATGAAATGTGTGCTTAATACTTGCTTAGACTATACTGCAGAATACAAAATGAAAAAAGTAGTCTGAATTTTTTGGTCCCTTTTGGTAATAATCAAAAGAATTCTGAACATATAAAATATAGAGCATATGAAATCCAAAAAGTAGGTGTCAACCATACCAAACACTCAACAGCATCATTCAACATGAGTTCAATATTCCTTAAATATCACTCATTATATATATATGCTGCTATAAAAACTTGTGCTTGACTCTGAAAATTTGGCTATTTCAATAATAAACTAGAATGCAGTAATTAAAATATTCAGTACTCCCTGAATTCTCTCTGTTAGTCACCTCACCTGTTATTTATTGTTCTAGATTTGCACTTTCTAATTAAATATTTATTGTTTAACTTAATTGTTAATTAGTTGTTTTGAGTCTGCAAGTGTCTTACAATGCAGAAGCTAGAAATTAATGAGAAACCGCTGATGAGATTTTAACTAGTTTCTTATTAGAACAAAATTAAAACAAATAGTTTGTAAACATTAATCAATCACATAATCATAATTATTAAAGAGTTGCTCTTTACTTCGATACAATGAAAAAAAATTAAAACATTTAACTTAAAACCAATCAGTAATAAGAATAAAAATCTAAGACCCTCATAAGTATTTACAAAAAATTATAGATTCCAATGTAAAACGACACATTTTATATTCTCATACGCTTTAAAAGATAAAATAATAAAATGAATAAAAAAATTTGATAGGACAAATTTACCAAATAAATTTTTTTTTTTATTTGAAGAGGGAAGAAAAATATGAATAGGCTAACTGATAGATGGCTAACCAATTTACCAAATAAAACTTTGATACGATAGACCTTGATTTGTGGATAACAAAGCATATACCTTTGGGTCCCTGATGATGGGTATAGGGGACAACAAATTAAATGGCTTATTCCCTGAGTCTGACCCATAAATAAGTACTAGCTGTACTTTTTCTTCCAACAGATCAGATATGAAATTAAAATGGATATCAAACTGGATAAAAAATCCATGCTCGACCAAAAGCCTATATATACCTCAATTATAACTACAACAAAGTAAGCATTTTCCTATTCATATTATGGTCGAATTTGTAACATTTTGTATTATAGACTATAGACACAAATGTGAGGAACAAATTTTCGGTACCAATACCTGTCCAGTATTGTACAATAATTCCTTATTTGTTAAAAAATTTGTAACACATTACTTTTTTCTAAACTTTTATTTGAAAAGGAGATATTAGAACTTGAAATTCCTCTAACAAAAAATAATAAAAAAATACCATTGAATTAATAATTAATTGGTTGGGTTAATTACATAAAAATCAATAAAATAATTTCTAATTCTATAATGGTCAATACATTATTTAAATAATGTGTACTGACTAAAATGTAATAAACTAAAAATAAAGAGTAACAACTAGACTTACAACATAAGTGTATTTATGTTTTTTGCCATTTTGCTTACATATTAGTGACATCATCAGTGTCTCATAATTATAAAAATTACAAAGAAGTCAATAATAATCACAAGCTGACACATGATACTTACTAAATTTATTTATAATTTTGTGTTAAATTATGTGATCATATTTTGTTTATTTATATTCAAGCAATTTTCTAAAATAGTAATAGAAGGGAAAAAAAGTATATTAACAAAATTAATATTTTAAAAGAAATTAAGTATTGGGTGGGCCATTGACTAAAATGTAATTTTTTAAAATATATCATTGACTATTATAGGATATGAAATTATGCATTGACCTATTTGTAATTTAGAAATATTTGATTGATTTATTTGTAATTTTCTATAAGAAAAATTGAAAAAGGTGAATGACCCTTGTAGATGAATGATGAGAGACATCTGGCCACTACGCTGTGGGTTACTTGGAAAGGCAGGGAAATTAGAGGCCCACGATCCGCAATGAAAGGGCACATGGCGGGAGGTACCGTGGGTCCAGGGGCAGCATCGCCATTTTGACAAATAAAGTCGGTTACTTTGAGAAATTCGTAGAATACCAGATACCTTCCTTGCTAGCCACACAGTGAGAAGTGGCTGTACCCTGCCCTGCTGCCGAAATCCCCTACCATCTGAATTCTTGTTTCTTTCATTCACACAGTTTACTGCAGGTTCCTACTTCTTACCATCTCTCACTTTCCCAAAATATTGGTGCTTTTTTTCACAGTTGGAGAATTGGGATTTGCAGTTGATCACTTAAGGTTGAGGTTGAGTCTTTGAAGCTATGTTAGTTTCGGCTCTTTTAACATCAGTAGGAATCAATCTTGGTCTCTGTTTCCTGTTTTGCACTCTATATTCTATACTGAGGAAGCAACCCAGTAACCTCAGTGTCTATGCACCTCGTTCGGTTGCTTCAAAAGCTGAACCAGAGCAAAGCAATGCGTTCAATTTCGAAAGGTTGTTACCATCTGCAGGTTGGGTGAGAAGGGCATGGCAGCCCTCTGAAGACCAACTCTTGTCTGTCACCAGCTTGGATGCTGTGGTCTTCATGCGCATTTTCATCTTCAGGTTACTTAACAAATTAACTAGTACACTGCACAGGCTATATTGAGATTTATTTTGAGTGCATGTTTGACTTTTTTTTATTGGTTTTATGCAGTTTGAAAGTGTTTGGCTTTGCTGGGGTTGTTGGGGTTTTCATTCTTCTTCCAATAAATTATCTGGGCAACCAGCTCGTGATTGATCTGGATTTGTCCTCAAAGTCTTTGGACTCCTTCAGTATTTCAAATGTCGATGATGGTTCAAACTGGTATGTATTTGGTTTAAAGTGTCATCTTTTGGGGTTGCTGCTTGAAGTTGAAACTTGTAGAAAATAATGATAACCAAGTAATTAACTTGACATGAAATTGTATCTGTTATCACTCTTTTATTGATTGTTGCATTAGCTTCACTGGGTCGAGTGTCATTTTTAGCTCTGCACCATATTTTCACACATTTTCCGCAAAGTTGTGATTTCCTTTTTAGCGGATTTCAATTCTATCCAATTTATGGAATTTATAAGTCAGTGTGTCGTTCAAAGTGGAAAACCAAGAATATATATACCTGGATTCTCTTGACAATTTATCAAGTTTGAGTTGGAGTATTCTCTTCCTTTTTGTTCTCTCACATTCATAGACTAGGAGGTGAGAGGTGAAGTTTTTCAAGCTTATGTCGAGATTTGGATATACTTCTGTTGAATAGCCTTCTCACGGTTTATTTAAACTAACTTCAGCATGTACCTCTATGTGAAGTAATCCTCTTTGTTGTGGCTAGACTTTTCCAAGTTCTTTTGAATTTATTGTATTTATAGTAGGCATAGATATTCTCCCTGATTATAAGCTTTGGTTTCCCAAGGTTATGGGTTCACTTTTGTGCAGCATATATTTTCACTGGAGTTGTCTGCTATCTTCTTTATCAAGTAAGTCAGATTTTGTTTCTTTCTTTATACCTTATTCCAATTTCCATCACAATTATCTGATTCATTAAGAACAAAAGAATCAATAATAATTTTAACTTGATGACTATAACATGCAGGAGTTTAGCTATATCTCATCAAAAAGAATTGCTCACTTCTATTCATCCAAACCTCAGCCTCATCAATTTACAATATTAGTTAGTGGTATTCCTGTCTCATCTGGGAGCAGCTACAGTGAAACTGTTGAGAGATTTTTTACAGAGTACTATCCTTCAACTTATCTTTCACATTCATTGGTTCGTCGAAGCAGCAAACTTCAACGTCTCACTGTAAGCAATCTGTGTGAATGATAGTTTCAATAGTTTCAATCTTTTACCCCCAAACGGGGCACAATTTAATCTTTATTTCTCATATGAGATCTTGGGTAACCGTTCATATATATCTTGTTTTCTTTGTAGAGTGATGCAGAGAAGCTAAACAGAAGGCTTGCCCATCTACAATTGGAAACTAATACTCAGAATAGATCCACACGTGATGGCTTTTTGGGGCTTTTTGGACGAAAAGTTAATGTTTTAGATCACTATGGAAAGAAATTGGAAGATTTAGAAGATAATGTGAGAATGGAGCAATCATCATTGGCAGGAAAGGTGGTGCTATTCATGTTATTAATTTTTCAAGAGAGCTTGATAATAATTGTTAGTAACTGGTACAAATGAAGTCCTCCACTACTTAAGAATTCCTTTAACACTAATCTGAATGTATAGGTCAAACCAAAGTATCCAGGAAATATAATAGAAATGAGCAACACACACTCTTTCTCCTTTTTGTTGTTTTTATACTGCTTAGTTGTTAGTATATGGTGGCTTCAGGAAATGTATGAACTAACATGCATAGCCACATATATTCGACTTCTAAAGTATCAGAAAATTTGAAAAAAAAATTTCTGCTTCCAGTAGATTATTCTAAACTTGTTTGATTTATATATACATGAAATCTGATGTGATCAATTGTTCCATAAAAAAATAATAGGAAGTTCCAGCTGCCTTTGTGTCATTTAAGTCCCGGCTTGGTGCTGCAATAGCATTACACATTCCACAAGGAACAAATCCCACGGAATGGGTCACTGAGAGGGCTCCGGAGCCTCAGGATGTTCACTGGCCCTTCTTTTCTGCATCTTTCATAAAAAGATGGATCTCCAAGCTGGTGGTGGTGGTTGCATGTGCCGCTCTTACAGTTCTGTTCCTTATTCCAGTTGTAATAGTGCAAGGTCTTACTCATCTTGATCAGTTAGAAACGTGGTTTCCATTTCTGGAAAACATATTGGAACTGTAAGTGGAAAATCCAACTTTTTCACAAAATTTGACTCTCTCACTCTCACACACACACACACTTAAGACATGGTGCTGAATTGTGCAATTTCTTGACTTGCAGAACAGTTGTCAGTCAAGTCATAACAGGATATCTTCCAAGTCTTATTCTTCAGTTGTTCATTTCTTTTGTGCCACCCATCATGATAATGTTGTCATCCGTGGAAGGATACATCTCTCTCAGTCAGATAGAAAAAAGTGCATGCACCAAAATGTTGTGGTTTACTGTATGGAACATTTTCTTTGCAAATGCACTATCAGGATCAGTTCTCTATCGAGTCAGTATCTTACTTGAGCCCAAAAAGATTCCTGTGATACTTGCTGATGCTGTCCCATCACAGGTATATATATATATATATGCAATTCTAGTATGTATCATATGAAATTTTAAGAAGCTTTTTGCAAATTCATTACTTCCCATGTACATGGCTTTTCCCTTTTCCACTTTTTTAAATTTTAATTAATTAAAATAAAAGTTTATGGAACTTTTCAAAGGTTCCTAATTTAAAGATGAGATATTCTGACTTACCTACTTGCTGCTAATTTTTTTTTCCCTACCTATAACTTTTGCAAATAATGATTTTGGATCATCATTAATTTCTTAAGAGTATAGCTCATAAACTTTTGGTGACTAATGCGAAGATTTGTGGTACTTGTGTGTATATCTGGGGAACTTGATATTTGGCCTAACTCTTAAAATTGAACTTTTGAAACCTCATATGTATATCACGATGAAGGGTATTATATAGATTTGTTATTTTTAATTATGGATGCAGGCATCGTTCTTTATTGCATATGTTGTGACATCTGGATGGACCAGTACTATATCATCAGAACTCTTCCGCCTGACTCCTCTGATTTGCAGTATTATAAAAAGGCCATTTTCAGGAAAAGATACCGATGAATTGGAGGTTCCTTCAATTCCATACCACAGTAAAATTCCTAAAGTTCTCTTTTTCGGGCTTATTGGAATAACATATTTCTTCCTAGCTCCACTAATTCTACCATTCCTTTTGGTTTACTGTTGTATGGGATACATAATCTACCGGAACCAGGTTAGTTGAATGTTTACTTGATATTTTGTATCGTATAAAGATATTGAAAATAAAACAAAAAACTAGGCCCCATTTGCAAAAATGATTATAATTTACTTTTCTAGACGAGACACCTACTTAGTGCATTAATGCTTCTTTCCAAGGTGCGACACTGAGCATAAGATTATAATCAATATAAATTATATAATCACACAGCTTGCTCACACTGGTCTGAACTTATTGCACAAAATTACATTATCTCATTGTAAATTTAATGTCTATATTTCAATATTGATTGATCACTAAAACATTTACCTGATATGAGTTGTAGCTACTTTCAAATTAGATTATTTACTCCTGATTTTTAGTGAACAATTTTGAACAGCTATTGAATGTATATGCACCCAAGTATGAAACTGGTGGAGTATTTTGGCCAATAGTGCACAAGTCAACAATTTTTTCCTTGGTACTGATGCACATTATTGCAATTGGGATATTTGGGATTAAGAAGCTTCCCTTAGCTTCTAGTTTGATTGTTCCTCTTCCGGTTCTCACACTTCTCTTCAATGAGTACTGCCAGAAACGATTTTTACCAATATTCAAAGCCTTTCCTGTTGAGGTATGTCAGCTTTCATACTATCATTTTATTGTTTATTTTGGTTCCCACCAGATTTATAGTAAGCTACTAAGCTAATATCCCAACTCTGGTTTATACCCTGTATATACAGATTCACTTTATCTCATTAGGTTCATATCTGGTAGTGATACCAGGGTATAAACAGATTTACTTTATCTCATTAGGTCAATATCTGGTAGTGATACCCAAGAAGTTTTTATCTTCTGTTTCTTCTTTTATGCTTATTTTTTCCTGAGACTTGACTTTTTTTGTCTCTCCTCATTTGATGGGATGGTGATCTCTTAATTTGGTTCCTTGCTGTCAATTACTGTGTTTTATGCAGTGTTTGATCAAGAAAGATAGAGGAGAAGAGAATGATCCTACAATGGGTGCATTTTATGATAAATTAAGCACTGCCTATATAGATCCAGCTATGATGCCTAGGCGACGTTCGAGAAGCACTGATGGCCACAACTCTCCCCTTCTTCAAGCTGGAGTCTGATGTAAGAAATTTGTCCTTCTTATGGAATACCAACATAAAAAAACAAATAATACTTGTGGGAATGAAAGAAACAGCTTGTCATGTGAATACCAGTACAGAGTCTTGGCCCAAAATTAAGAAAACAGCTGTTTGTTGTGCTCTCGTGTATATTGTAATATATATATCTGTTAGGCTTGTTTTGCAGTGACAAAGGTCATTTTTTTGGTCATTCTTACTGCTGTGTTTTAAACAATAATTTTATGTTTGAACAACGTATCAGATACTCTCATATTCTCATAATGTCATAGGCAACTAACTAAACCAACTCATGCTGGGGTTCCACTTGTCAATGAAAACACACCTCTTCTTTTGTACAAAATTGTTGGAACCATTCCGTTTCCAGCTTATTAAGATAACAAGTTTCATTGAATTATTTTAGACTACTTATATCTATTCCTTTCTTTTTTAAGAAGAAACCCGACATTTTGTCAACCCTACATGTAATTTGTACACATTCATTTCCTTAATTTCTGGGTTCTGCCCCCTGGTAGCACCACAGCTAACATAAGAAAATTGAAAAACAGATAAATGATGAGTGCTGACATTTGGCTTGTTCTTTGACCTCCAGGTGGAGCAATGACAGGGCCTTATTGACATTTTCCTAATTAGAATGATCAAATTCAGGTTTCCCCTGGTGCAATCTACCTTCTCTTTCCATGCCCAACACATCACATCACACTCAGACATACATGGCAGCACCACAAGCTAAAGTTCTGTCCAATTCATGTCTTTCTTCTTCCTAAAAATAAATAAAATGGGAATAAGTTATAACACGGAAACTTATGATGTTTTTTCTTTTTTTATTCGTTTGTTTTAACGTTTTAATTGTTAACTCCAGAGGGGACAAAGCCCAATAAAAGAAGTGTCCTAGTGTGAACTTGAAAGATTCGGCTCTCTGACTTGTTCGTCTTTTCATTTGTTCTTGACCGCCGTACAGCCCCATTATATTTGCTACCCCCAATTGATCTTTGTTTTCATTTTTGTTTTTTCTTTGTGTTTTTTGTTTTGGAACTTCTTCAATAAACCCAATGCTGTGTTCTAGGCTAGCCTCTATGTAGCTTGTAATTTATGAGATGTCTTATCAGACGTTTAATCATTATATTTCACACTTAACAAATAGGAAGATCTCATACTTAACAACCTAATCTACCAAAAACTCGACCTTTATTAATTCGTATACCAACACTTTTTTAGTTTTTTGAAAATAACGAATGAACCAAAATTTTTTTTAATTATATGGATCATAAGGTATTGATTCATACTGAAAGATCTCATAATTATGTTAAAATATAATATTATAGGAATGTTTCCTTACCGTACTCTTAAGTGTTATCTAAACAGACTAAGCTATTTATTTAGTTGATTTTTACTTAATTGTGTGGTTCAAATTTACAGCATAACAAATAAAATATTACCTATAAATAATTATCAACTAATATAGTTGAACAAAATGTTCTAAAGTTGTTAGCAAATTAATTTGAAGCTAACTACTCTTATGGGCTTAAGATATTATATAATTTTATAATTCAAATCGTTTAATTTTCAAGCTCTATTTTAAAATTTATCTTTGTAAACAATTTCTAAAATAAAAAATCATTAGTCATTTGATTATAATAATTATTATTTATATACTAAACAATATGTATCTATTAACTTATTAACTGGTTAGCTTTAACTCAAATAGTCAAATATAATAATAAGCAACAAAATCTAACACATATCATGCCACAATTTACCATCTTTTAGATACTAAATGAGTAAAGTCCAAAGATGCCATTTTACAAGTATGATGAGTGACGTAAACCCCATAAAAAATAATGAAATAAAAAGATCATTACGATTACAAATGATATAATAAGAATATAAGATGCATATTGGGGGAAAAAATAACACATAAATTAGACATCATGATGTGATTAAATATTTTTTAGAGTGGGCTGGACATGCTCATTGTTGAGAAGGCTTTGGAGCAATCGTCTTTCTTAAATGGGGTCATGAATGACAAGAGCAAAATGAGAAGGTCATAAGGGGATTTTCAATTTTTATTGTATGGTTAGTTACCCAAAGCAATAAAATTGACCTTATTTGGGGTTGAAAGTGACATACTACGTGTCCTCTCGCAGGTCACATCAGCAGGTGAAAAAAAAAATTATGCCCCAGAATTGTTGTGGGTGTGTTTGTCCTTTCAAATGAAAACTAGTGCCATAGAACTTATATGGCATTCAACCAAAAGTATAGATCCACTGGTTTTGTTTTGATTGGGGATGATATATGAGAAAATTGGAACTATCGCCAAAAATATCATTACTCTGTGTGTGTGTGTGTGTATATATATGTATATATTACCTTTCTGAGCTATAGCCTATAGTGACTAGTCTCATTAAAAATGATGATTATATTTGTATAACTATAACCAACAATTAATGCCTTAATGGAAGTTAAAAACCATCAAAGAATTTGCAGTAAAAATTTCATGGCTTGGATGGCTTTCAATAAGAGTGGTTTTCAATTTGATGAATGTTTTTTTGTCTGGAGATTCAAACTGCAAATCTCTTTCAACAAAGTATATAATAATAGTTAGTAGTTGAATGCATGTTTAGGGTTTAGTAACTTTTATGGCATGTGTATTACTAATTCACTTATGAAAATTTAGTAAAAATTGGTCTTTATTAGTTGTATGAAAAATGAATTGATGAGGTATATCTCATTTTGTCAGTAACCCTGTAAAGATGGGGGGAACTCAATAATGTGGCATGGACAATAATTAAATTGTAAATATTGAAGCCTCCACACACCACCTACAAGGCTCCAAGTGGTGATATTAGTGAATATTTTACTCCTATTTAGTTCCCCATTTTGGCTAATTAGCCTCCATTTGTTGTATCCTTGGGGATAACCATTTTGGTTGCTTTGCTGATGCATTTGTGTTATCATGTGATATTCAATAGAAGGGTACAATTAGTCCCTTTCTCTAAAAAGATGAGTTCAATGTTTCTATCTCCTTGGTGCCTAAATATATAAAATATAAATAGATGATAAAACAAATGCAGAGAAAGGAGATCTGATATGACCCATTCAGGTTTGCATTTCCCTATATTTTATATGATATGTTGTTTACAATAATGGCATAGAGGAGAGATATAGGTATCTTTGGCTTGGTCAAATGCACCAATGACCAATCACATTGTCTGATATATCTTTTCTCAAATAAACAAAAAGAAAGCTCCATTTGGTTTAGTGGTGAGGCTTAGATTTCAAAAAAACAAAGAAATAAGAACAAACACTACGACCATTTCAACCAGCTGCAATCATTGACAAGATCTACTGTTCCCTACACATATATATAAATGCAGATGCCAACAGAACCAAGATCACCAAAGCATCTGAAACCTCCAGCTTCAAGTAAATCAGACAATTGCAAGTCCACCAAACTTAGCAACAAAACATAACACACTAGAAAAAAACACTAAATGGCAAGGAAGAGAAAAGTTAGTACTGATGCTGTGGAAGACAAAAGCTCCAGTGAGGGGACCATGGCTTGGGATGAGATGGTGAAGGAAGCTTCAGCTGCTGCAGCACTCGGGGGAGCACGTAGAGCTCGAAAACGTTTTGTTGGTGTCCGCCAAAGACCCTCCGGAAGATGGGTGGCTGAGATTAAGGACACAATTCAAAAGATAAGGGTGTGGTTGGGCACATTTGACACAGCTGAGGAAGCAGCCAGGGCCTATGATGAGGCTGCTTGCTTGCTTCGCGGTGCCAATACAAGAACAAATTTCTGGCCTTGCTCTCACTCACCATCTTCAACACCAGCCCTTCCCTCAAAGATCACAAACCTTCTCCTCCAGAGGCTCAAAGCAAGAAACAACAACTCTTCTGATGCTCCATTTATACCCTCTTCTTTTGCCGTCAACCATCAACAAAATCAACATGCTGAGGAAGCTGCAGCAGAAGATTTCTCAGAAACCCAATACACTGATTTCCTCAACGATCCCGAAGATTACAACATGATAACAAGCAGCAATGGAATCATCACTGATATTAGTGCAAGTAGCATCGACTACATGACATCAAGTTTTGAATCCTGTTTGACTGAAAAGGAAGAGTACTCTACTGCAAGAGAAACAGACATGGAGTATGGTAATTTGAGTGAAGTGGCACAGAATTATAGTGGTGGGGATACAAATTTTGTAGGCGCTGAAGGAGAGGAAGATATTGAAGAAGAAGAAGAAGAAGGAGAAGGAGAAGTTAATGATCATGTGGGAGTGATTGACTTCCAATTTGTGGATGATATCGGATCATCCAACTACTACTCTCCTTCTCCTTTTGAGATTGCTGAAGAGATAGAGGAGCCAGTGGAGACAGAGAGCTATGGCGGGGATGAGCCTTCAATGCTGAGAGCAGCCATGAAGAGAATGAAATATGAAAGGAAGTTCTCTGCTTCTCTCTATGCCTTCAATGGCATACCCGAGTGCTTGAAGTTAAAGATCGGATCGTCAGCAGGAAATGCAAAAGGGAGACTATCTGACTCATTAAGCAACCTGCAGAGGGCCTGTAGCAAGAACAGAGAGGAAGCTTCCGCAGCGAAACAAGAATATGAGGGAGTGATGATGGGGAAGAAAGAAGAGGAAAGCCAGCAGAGTTCAATTGACATGGTGGGGTCTTCTTCTTCTTCTTCTTCATCTTCTCTGAGTAGTGGTGATGGTGAACTGTCAATTTGGAGCTCACTTGATCTGCAGCCTATCTGCTTTTTGTCAACTAATTGAGGAAGGAAACACCTCTAGTTTAAGCTTTTAACAAATTCATCATGCTCTAATTAGTTCCACAAACTCTGGAATTCACCATTATCAATTCTTTGCAATATTGCTGATCTTATAATGTATGTCAAAGAAATAATGAGATGTAATTTAAGCTTCCGGTTCAACACAGTGAAGTAATTTGTTTCTGTTTATATACTATCGTGTCATGTTTGTGGTCGAACAACATGTGTTCATAATTCATATGCATCACAAGAAAATGGTGGAGAGAAAAGGCCTTTTTCAAGAATTTTCTCTAGTCATACAATAGCTCCACCGAAGGCCTTTTCTGAGATGTCATGCACATAGAAATAAAAGTTTTTTTTTTTTTTTGGCCACAGGAGAAATAAAAGTTAAATTTGATGATCAGTATCATCTTTTCAAGGAATTGAAGTTTCTCATGTGTTATGGGGTGTTATTCTCTACTTTTTCGTGTCAGGCTCTCCTCTATTGATTTTTCTTGGTTACATTGAAATGGATTGAAGCCTTAACCTATCATAATTCTAATCAATCACCACTTGAGTTTAGGAAAATCAGTAGTTGTCATCAACCAACAGAAAGTGGTTTTTTTTTTTTTTTTTTTTGTNTTTTTTTTTTTTTTTTTGGTAAAGTGGCAGGCTAAAGCCCAAACAACCCAACTAGGCAGACACTACTCTAGATCTATAATGGCTTGACGAAGTTTAGCCATTTACAACTGAGAACCAAGCGAGCAGCTACTCCAGTAGATTGTGTGTAAAGCAAATCGTCTTTTAAGCATTTGAACTAAATGATTTTAGGCAAAATCTTTTTCAAGAATATTACATAGAATGCAAATAATCAAGGGAGATTATTTCAATTGTAAAATTATTTTGAATTATAGAAACTTCAATTACATGGAGATATGGAATGAAAATTTTGCATTAAAGCATCCTCCAAAGAGAGGTTAGTTCTTTCATACTAGTTCGTGTTCATAACAAAGAAAATCCAGGACAGACCACTTCAAAACCCAAACTACAAATGACTCGGCCAATACCAGTGTTAAAGATTGGCTCCATACAACTATTTACCCATATAAAACTGGGAATAAAACGGAAATAGCAAAGCGAGCCACACTGGAGGACATGCTATATATACAGTGCAAGTTCTTCACAAGCATCAAGACAGATTCACAAGGACTTGTTGTGGGTGCCTGGCCGTCTAGCGTTAAAGGACACGAAGCTGTGCAAGGAAAGCAGCACAAAGATCCAGGAAGAGAAACTGTGGACCCTGGACCCTCTGCAGATCAAGCAGATACTTCTCCTCCCGAGTTTTGAAAAGCTGTTAAAATCCAAACCAGCAATAAAGTAAATGCTAAAAATACTCAAGACGATCAGTACACAAAATCATGAAAAGTTAATTTCTTCATGGCCAAAGACGAAATAGTAAACTAGTGACCTACAACAATTACAAAAAAGTTTGGCATTAAGGAGCAATCTAGCACAAAATTTTACCTGAACTTCAAACTTGACCACATTTGGTGCCTTCATAACACCATCATTTTCGATGATGCTGGATTCATCCCCGAAATAATGGTTACTGTGTACCTGATTGTCAACCATGCCTTCATGATGACCAGTAGCACCAGGTATCCACCTACACTTCATGTTGTAGTGTCCTATCTTCTTCCAACACACCCGCAATTCTTGTAAAGCTTTAAGGACTTCTGTCATTATTTCACGAGGATGTGCTCGAGACTGCCAATAAAAGCAACAAATATGATCAACAATCATAAATTTAATGTTTGAAGCTCACACCATTCAACCTGCCACTACTGTACATGTCCAGAAGCACCAGAACACTCTCTGGGATGCAAGTCATATTCCCAAATAATCATATGAAGCCAAAGAATATCAACCTGAAGTCCAAGAGCCCATTTTCTTTCAACAGGGAACTGTGGTCTAAAGCCCATTCCTGGATACTCCATATATCCCGGAAGGCGGTGCCCAACAGGTGAAGCAGCAGGCTCACTTTGATGCATACGGTTGAAACCAGATTCCTATACAAAAAGGAAAAGAATAATTAGATGAAGAAGAGAAAAGTTTAAGCCAAATGGAGCCAAATTTTGAATGAAAATGCACATAAAATACGCAAATATAATGAACTTGATAACGTGATCGAAAAAATTTACCCAATCATGTGAGGTAAATATTGATACAAATTATGTTTACGTTCATGAATCTATCATTTTCATCAAAAAATTTAAGTATCATATCTCCGGAGTGGGTCCTGTTTCACATATTGTACAAGTTTCTTCTACCTTTCTTTGGGCCAATAAATGGGACAAACTTTCATATTGATCAGAAATGTGGCATTTCATACCAAAATGACCTTATTGTTGGATTATGGTCAAAGGGCTTAGTCTTAAACATCCAAAGAGAAATTTTATTTTCTAATCCTAAAAGCATGTTGTTGCTACTACATCAAGGCGGGAGGAGACAAATTAACACATACCACGGTCTCCTGAAACTCAGCACCAAGATAGCCACTGGATACACGGAATCTATTGTCCAGTAACAAATAGTAAGCAACAGTTCCCTGAAACATGTTGCAAGACACCAGTTAAGAATTTGAAGGGAAAATTAAAAGAAAAAAAGAATTGAGTTTCCAAAGGTTCCAACCTCATTTTGTACTCTGCCACGAAGAGATTCAACCAGATGGTTCCTGTCAAATCCCATCTTAACCACCTCCTGAAGGATTTCTTCATCAATCTACAAAATGCAAGGAAAAACTTGATGAACTTATGATAATAGATGTATCTCAGTACATAATGTAGCCAAAACACAAAAATCCATAGAATCCACAAAGTAATAATATTCAAAAAATAAGGCCAAAATATTGGGATGTGGACCATAAGTCATGGTAGACAGCCTATGAGGACAGCAATCTTGAAAAAATCCATTTGTTTGGCTACATGCACCTGTCTATGCAGCATAAATAAAAAAATGGAATACAAGTATGAGATGGACATGCCACCACCAAAATTCCTGGAACAAATGGTATACAGTTATCCAGGATCAGCTAAAATATTACCTTCTTGTTACAAAATTTATGGACCAAAAATACCCAAACATTTCTAAATTTTATAGAAACAAGGTCACAAGGATCACTTGGCACATTTTGAAGAATAACAAAGCAGAGCAGACATTATAAGTCCAAACTAAAAAGCAAACAGAAAAAATATGCCAACCTTTTTTGCTTGTTGCATTGTATCTGGTGGAGGCACAGCTAAATAACGTGGTAGATGAGCCTGGAACCATGGATGTTGACGAATTTCAGGAATGGTCATTCGCTTCATTGGATCAACCACAAGCATCCTTGGGATCAAATCTCTTGCACCAGGCGACAAATGACTAGGAAGAGTGTATATCCCACCCTGCAAACAAAATGAAGTGAGTTTAGGGAATATAACTACTAATCTCCAAATAGATAACAATTTGATCCATGGTACAGTATAGCTTGATTAGAGGAGGAAAAAATTATTGTCAATGGACACAAAACCTAAAAGCAAAAACAAACTCAGTTCTTAAGTTGGAAAAGAAAAGCAAAAACATATTACATGAAAATCCAAAAAATTAAAGGCATTATTTATTCTATATATATCAAAAGAACACTTAAGGTATGCCAACAGTCATAATCCACTGGAGTTCCACCCAAATTGAATTAAGTTTCAAAAGTGCTTTATTTATTTGAAAGAAATATACAATCTACGTTCTACAAACTACATTCATAATAACCTTTGCAGACTTAGCTAGCTTCAACACATGGAATAGATCTAGAATTACCTTTATTTTCTTAAACAAGTTGGGAATGTTTTCATCATCAAAAGGAAGGGTACCACAAAGAAGAGCATACAATATAACCCCGCAGCTCCAAACATCTACCTCAGGCCCAGCATACAGTTTGCCAGAAATAACCTACAAAGTATTATAGAGATGTAAGCTTGGAGACAGGAATCCAGACGTGATACAAGAATAGTATATGCAAATTTCCTACTTCAAAATTTTTAAAAGCCATCTAACTACAGCCTTCATACCTCTGGAGCAGCATAATTTGGGCTGCCACAACTTGTCTTGAGAAAATGGCCATCACGCATTATATTGCTTAGACCAAAATCAGCAATCTTCACATTGCATTTGGAATCCAAAAGCAAATTTTCAGGTTTTAGGTCTCTGTGAACCACCATATTCCTATGGCAGTACTCCACGCCAGAGATTATCTGTTTCAGGAAACAAGATGGCCTTATGTAACTCATTTGTGAAGTAAAACTGATAACAAGAGAAAGATGACCAAAATAAAATTGTCAAATCACCTGCTGAAAAAAGTTACGAGCTTCATCTTCCTGCAGCCTACCCTTCTCTACTATATAATCAAAAAGCTCCCCAGACTTCACATATTCCATCACAACATAAATGTCCGAAGGTGTTTCGATGACCTCATAGAGTCGTATAATGTGAGGATGCATAAAAAGTCTTAATATTTTTATTTCTCTTCTCACTGCACCAAAATTTAAGTGTTAGAAAGAAAGGCCAAACAACCAAAGTACAAAGCTTTAATATTTTGAATGCAAGACAGAACTTCCATCCAAAAGAAAAATAATCAAATTCAACCATGGGTGTACCAAGATAGAGGGGTTATCAACTGAAGAAGACTGACCTTTCTCTTCCATTTCCATGTTCTTTATCTTGCGCCGGTTAAGGATCTTGATAGCAACTTTATGTCCAGTTAATGCATGCTCTGCAATTTTGACCTTGCCAAAAGAACCAATACCAAGAGTTTTTCCAAGCTTGTAATTTGGTAAATAAGCATCTGCACTGCTGCCCCCACGTCCAACCGATCCATCCATTTTCCTAATCAAAAGGCATGATAAAAAATTCAAAAAGAATGCAAGAGACTGCAAGCAGACACAAATGACATTATGACAGTTCAGATAACAAAGCAATATCCATATCTATGCTACTATTATAAGAACTTACTTTGTCATTGGTCATATAGAATATGTTAAATATAGCCTCATGATTTTTAAACAATTTTAATTATTAATTTAATAACCAAGAACAGTATAGTTATTGTACATTACTCCAATTTAAAAATTGATTCCTATTTTACTCTTATTTCCATTTTTCTAACTAATCTGCTTCCATTCCATATGTCTCACTTTTCTCCCTGTCTACTTTGACTCCCTACTCTAACTACATCAACTGTTCAATCCTTCTAGTGTAAAGACATTATAAATCAAACCACACCAGATTAGGAAAAGCAAGGCATCACACATAGGTTTATGAGATTTACATACTCCGTGATAAATTTTCATCTGTTTAGTTTGTAAGTATGGATGAAATATACATTGAAGTATGCTCACATAGTTGAAACAATTATAAAAATAAGAAACTTTGATTAGAGCCATTATTTCAAAAACAGAAAAAGAACATAAATTTTGATTTTTGGAGCAAAATTATATGGAGACATCATTATGCTTTTGCTATTACTCCAACACACACCAATAGAGCAAAGAATTCTTTATCCTACAATTATAACTACAAAGAGAAACTGCTTTGGGTGCGTAAAGCCCAAACTCAGTCGTAGCAAAATCTCACAAACCTCCCTCATATCCTCAATTTCCATGCATCTTCAACCAATATATATAAGGCAAAATAAATCGCAAAAGCACAGCACCTTTGAGGAAAATAAACCATAAAAGGGAAATTCAATAGAAATTAAAAAACCCAGCTTTCAAATTAAAAAATGAAAAACCAATTTCATACAAATAAATCATTTCAAGCTTTAACCAGAAAGAAGAAAAAAGTCCCTATCTTTCCAACTTCAAAGCTCTTCTCTTTTTTCTCAAAAAAAAAAAAAAGTTGGGTAATTCCAAAGACTCTCAGAAACCTAGCTGCAATAGATCTTAGAAACATCAATAAAAATATGAAATTGACAACTACACAAAGAACCCAGACATACATGCATTAAACACATAATAATAGAGAGAATTGGAGAGAAAATTACGGAAAAAACCCAAAATTGAAGTCGTTGATGTGAAGACGGAAAAGGGTCTCTTCGAATTTGACTGTGAATTAGCGGCGACGTAGAGACCCCAAAGGCTAAGCTCAAATGGAGAAGAAGCAGAGGGGGGGCCCTGTTCGCGTTTATTCCTTTCTCGCTCGCCTCGGACTTGCGCAGACTCCGTCGCGATCAACTTCTATTTATTACCTTAATTGTTTTTTTCATCAACAAATTACTGATTAGCCCATGAGATTTGGGGCAATCCCTACTGTGAGATGGTTGATTAAGCTTTTTCTCTGGGGCAAATTGGGGATTTCGTTTGATTCCTTGGGGAGTGGAGGAGTTCAAGAGAGTTCGGAGGAAATATTGTGGCCATGATAGTTGCCCTTCACTTTTAGCTTCTTTTTTCTACTGTTTGCCAATTTTCTGTTTAAACTCTTAGTAGCATGAAATGCAATTTTTAATAGATTATTAACCAATAAGACACTTATTAATAATAATATTGATTTTTCAAGAAAATTAATCTACTTTAAAATAAACTATTTAGCTTTGAGACTGTATTTTAAACTAGTTTTATGCATTTAAAAAGGTTAAGTAAATTTTCAACTTAAAGATATTTATAGATTTCTAATTTTCATAAAAGGGTGCTGTTTTTGGACATTGGCTAATAAAAATATTAAGAACTTTTTATTAATTTGACCTGGTTAATGGGGAGAGAAGATTTTTTATTTTTCTGAAAACTTTTACCTATGCAAAAAGATAAAACGTCACATTCATCACACTATTTATTACATTATCTGTTTTGTTATAATATATGTCCTTCACTAATGACCACCACCCCACGTAAGTTTGCAAGATAATTATTGTAAATCAAACTTTATATTACTAACATTGTTAATTATTTTATTTTATATATATTTTTCTTAATGATGATTTCTATGTAAATCTTATGTCAAACGATAGTTTCTATGAAACATTATAGACTAGGATCTAAGAACCTTATTTGGTTGGGTTTCTGAGAAAAACTAGCTGCTACTCTTTTCACCACTGCAGGGTTCAAAAAACAAAATGAAGCTTGGGCGGCACTGCAATGTGTTGGGTTGGGCCGGTCGGCTTCAAGCCTTGATACATTGGACCAAAGCTTTTCTTGCTCAAGAATATGAATTAATGCAAGCATAAATGGACACAACTAAGCTTCAAGAAAATGAAATACAAACTTCTGCTTAGGCTTGCTTCACAGCGAGCTGCATACGCAGTTTTACAACATACAAGTTTACAACCCAAAGAACAATCCGCCTTGCAGATGTGCACGTGGTTCTATACAATGTGGATTTTACATGAACCTGTCAGCTGAAAGTGTCTGTCACCATACAACATTATTAGGAAAAGTTTGAAGTTGAAAGCACCCTAGTATTCGGGAATGGAGGCAAAACGGTATCCTTGTGCACCTCTCCATGCATAATATGCAAGCCTTGTCTCATAAAAGCCTGCAGTCATAAGAATCGCATGAAGCCAATTAGTATGCTTTTGAGACATGTATAAAGAATTTCCATAAGTTAAGACTTGAGTATCATATGAAACCAGCCAGGCAATCAAGCTCACACTCATGAAGAATTTCTGAAAATCCGCTACTAGGCTAGCCAGACTCGAAAATATAGTTATGCTTTATTCCTATCCTATGCTCATATAGTTACACCAAAGAGGTAGTCAACATAGGAAATAATGGAGTCTACAAGTCATATGAAGTTATCCATTCGAGAATTGAATGCCATCTTCTCTAACTGTATTATAAAACATTTTCCAATGACATAAATTCGGTCATAAATTTTAAACTTATAAAGCATTCATTATAAGGTCAGTTTGTCAAATAATTAAAAGTTGTCACAAGAGATAGGTAGAGATAAAGAAAGAAATGGAAATATCTTTTAACATACCTGGGAGGAAGGTGAGAGTCCCTAGAGCGAAAAGGCCATAGGCTTGGGAAAGTTCCCCTCCCATGTGACCGCTGAAAATGAAATATGAAAGAAACAGAAGCAATGATCCAAGAGAAAGCAGGAAAAGAGCAAGGGCTATGGACTTCCATGGAATTATATCAAAGGACCTTGGTGTATAGTCAAACCGACGGTCATGGCGTCCTCCATAATCATCGTCATCTTCATCAGTAGGAAGACGGCCGTAATGAACATGGCGCCTAGATGACATGCCCAAGGATGTGCAACAATGCTGGAAGATCAAGAATGAAGCACACTAAGTAGCCTCAAACATCAAATAAGGTTTTTTTTTCCTATAAGACAAATAAGGTTAAATCACCTCCCAACCCACAAGGCACCAGGAAAACAAATCCCAAATTGCATTATCAAGTGACAAGTAGAAAATTATTTGTAAAATTTTGAGAGCAATGAGTTCATGTTCTCAATTTTTTTCTTCAATCACAAATTAAAACTTTTCAAGTAATTCAATCTGAAAAGCCAACGCTATCTCCAATAACAAGTTAACAACCTCATGTTAACCAGAATATGAATTTGTAAATTAACAAGTTTGGGGAGCTAACCACAGGTCACAATTATGCGAACTGCACTATAATACTAGTCACCAGATAACCAATTGAATAAGAATAACAGAAATCAAAATGTATGGAACATGGGGAAGTCCAAATGGTTCCGAAAAGACCAAACCCATAAGCTAAAATCACAAGAATTTTACAAAACTACTTACCAGGGATTCTGATTTCAACCCTCAACGTTGATTGCAAGCCTAACACCTCTCCTCTGCAAATGCCCTAACCCTAAGATTGAAATTTAACCTTTAACCTTTAACCTTCATTTGGGTTATGGTCTCTCTTTTGTTGGGGGACTGGGAGGGAGTTGGGTTCACGGGATGGGCTTAGGTGGGCTGTGTTGGAGCTATGGGCTGTGGGTCCATTATGGCCATGAAAAAAAAGAAAAAAGGAAGAAGAAGAAGAAGAAAAAGAAAAAAGGAAGAAGAAGAAGAAGAAGAAAAAGAAAAAGGGTCTGCTAGACACGTGGCTAGAGAGGGCTAGTGTTCAATATGAAAACAAATTAGACACAATGGCAACTGCTGAGTGGACACTATGTATAGCATTAGAGAACTTTTTTAATATATATGGAGCTTCCAAGCAACCAGTTGAACAAACTATGAAGGATTTGTTTTATAATTTGATCAGCATTAGTTTACTTCACCCATGTGCTGATCTGCTTTTTCTTTGCATTCTTCAACATGCACCAATTAGTAGCTAGAAAGCATAGAATTAATTAATGATATAAAATGCCTTTTAGTTTGGGTTAATTTCAGTCATGCATATATATCTCAATGAACCAACTAAAATCAAAGTGGACAGACAATCATATATTTGTAATATATAATGCAAGAGACATGAGCAGGTGATCCTATCCTAACAACCCATATTGCATTATTAAAAGCCACTCTAACCCCTATGAATTTTTTAATTATAAAAAATAACAGGGTATTTAAATGGTGCATGTATGTATCCACTTCCTTTTGTAATATATATATACGCATGCAGTTGCGTAGATAGCATGTGATCTTTGCACTTTTATGTGAACGGATCGCCACTTATTTCTTCTTCTTTTTTGGTACTGGATAGATTTACAATATTGTAATTTCATGTCATTTGGCCCAAGTCAAGCTGCAAAATTATTAACTTTAAGTCCAAAAGTTCACAGTTCAACACATCATAGTGTACCACTTTAAAGAGACCAATCAAGAGGCAAACGAACTAAATATAACATATGGATCAAGCCTTTTTATTTCCTATCAAAAAATATGATAATGGTTTTTTCTTTTTCTAATTTAAAATGGAGGCAACATTAACATATTATTATTAAGTGGGTTCGACACCACGTGGGGCATTCTCATAGGTTTATAGTTCTTTTTCATATACAATTTCCTTAGTCGCTGAAAATTACCTTTATTTTTCTATAACACAAAATGTGCGGCTGAGATGACTCATAGCTATATTGTCATTTTGGTGTTTGGTGCGAATCTGATAAAAAATGGCACACACCCATCTCCATCTCCATTGATGTTACTTGGGCCGCTATGGTTCCTACCACTTTACAATTGTCAATGGCGGTTAGAGTGTTCGACCTCTTCACGTCTGTCGCAATGACAACAAAGCTTTTAGTGGGAAAATGTTTTGCTCACCACTGGCTTTTGGTGGTGAGCAAATAGCTCTCTATGACAAAACTTTATAATATTTTTAGATACGTTAATCTTGCCACGTGTATGAGTTAAACGCCGGCTCAACCACACTAGCATTATACCATTGGATTATATATTTGATTAGATGAATAACAGTGATCTATTACTTTGTGCTTTTACTCTCTCCCATGGTATATGCTTCATCATCACAATTTCTTTTGTTTTTATGATAAAATTTGTTTTTAATTAGGTTAGATAATAAATAGTAATGAAAATTCTTTTAAACATTGAGAAAACAATCAAAATATATAATTGAGAGGCATAAAAAGATCAAAAGAAACAACAGCAGCTGTATGAAGCTGTAAACCATATAATTATGTGAACCTGGCAGACAGTCTCTTTAGTTGGTTGGGTCATGTCCAATTGTCATATTAATAGCATGAGTTACACGTGTGACCATGTGGCCCATCTCAATGCATTAATGCAATATTGGTTGCAAGGATGAATAATCCTTTTATTTTCACAAATAAATGAAAAAGCAAATTATATTATTGAGGATCAATGGTTGAGAACATGTTGACACACGTGGTGTTGTTGTTTGCCCCGAGTCTTAGACCAAGATGAGGGTTGAGATCATCAAAATCTCATGGAAAAAAGTTGACTTAAAAAACACTCACAAGTCAACATCATTAAATTACAATCCCCAATTAATAAAATGATAAAGTAAAGAAGAGAGAATGAGATTAAAGATATAAAAATGACTCATAATTGTTTTATGGGAAAATTATTTATAAAATTTGGTAAGAAAATATATGACAGCTTATATAGTAAATCACTTAGATAAAAAAAAAAAAAACCAATAAGTATAAATGGATGAATGGAGCACTAAACAGTTAAACAGTTAACAGTTAACACCTCAGTAAAAAGGTCTGGTACAGTACAGCTGATCGGGCCCACCATTTTAAATGGTCGTTTTCAGTTTCGGTGAAAAATTGAGGCGCCAAAATCATTGTGGTTTCGTATTTCCTTTTTTAGCTTTTTCTTTCCATTTCTTAATTTAGAAAGAAACGAAACCCAATTGTTTTTGGATGATGTGCAAATTGAACAAATTTTAGTCTTACGAGTTATGACTCATCATATAATAGTAAAATTATAATATTATTAAGATTTTTGTATTGAATAACGTCCAAGTTCAATTTTTTTTTTAAAAAAAACATAGAAATCTGAGCACCTATTTGGACATTTTTTTACTAAATTTCTAATTTTGCCCTTATTCATTGTTTTTTTGGTTATCTAAACTTTAGACAAACTGAAAGAAATTATAAAAAAGCAACCCCGATTTAGTCAGGCCCAAGACATCTTCAATAGGCTTGAAAATGTTCATCCCAACGCCAATGTGGGAATTTTAGAATGTCATGCTCTAATTGCTATAATTCATGCTATATTTGGTATCAAGTTTTGCATTTGCCAAACCTCTTACAATACATGTCATTTTTTGGGCACACGCAAATAGTACAATAACAAATATGTGTGTTTTCCAAATTTTGATATTTTTATAATAGACTAACGTGAGTTTAAGTGAATAAGAATAAATTAAATCAAAAACTTAAGTAAACGAGGATCAAATTGAAAGTTTAAGGAAAAAAGATTTATGAGCCGTGGAGAATTGAAATCCCTATGGGACATAGGCACGTACAATGCATGTAATTAGACATACAAGGTTATAAGCCTAAGGGCTAAGGCTAACAACAAAGGAAATAAACAAACAATTGATTGAGATTTTTTGAGAGCAAAAGCATTTATAGAAAGAATTTTGAATAGTATAGACATAAAAAAGTTGGCACACAGTGTCACAGTGACAGCCAGACATTAACCCGAAACCGAGGGAAGTAAAATTGGTTAGTTTTTGGAAATGAAATTATAAAAACGAGTGGAAAAGATATTATATCCGGATTTTTATGAGGGAGTCAGACGTGGAAGTAAAGGCGATGAAATGAACCCAACTCCTTCTCTCTCTCTCTCTCTCTCACAGCTTTGGCCAGCGAAATCCCGGACACAATTGCTAAACTCAAGGACAACAATACCAACAGCAAGAAGAAGACCCACCAACCCCATCTCTCTCTTATGAATAAAACCCAACTCACCCTCCTCATCATTTCTTGATTTTAATTTTTTCTTAAATTTACCAAGCTTCAAAAGGAAAACAAGCAACTAGTTCTGTCTTCATCGGACCCGGATCCGACATTGTCGGACCCGTGCGCCCAGTGTGATTTTCTTTCCCTCTGGTGTTGCCCCGTACTGGGTTCGGCTCTGTTTGTTGTTTCATAGAGGGAGTCTACCTTCAACACAGATCATTCTGCCAACTGTGTTGAGTAGGTGCGGCTTTTAATTATCTCTATCTATTTTTCTGGGTTTTTGTCCGAAGTTTCAAATATTTAGTTTCGTCCTCTCCTTTTCCATATGCTGCATTAATTATCTTTCTCAATACTATAATGTAATTTTAGTATATTAGTATGCTCTTTGATTTCTTTCGTTTTGTTACTGCTGTGTTGTGTTCTTCTTTCATGATGCGTCGTATTGTCACTTTTTTATTGTCCATTGATTTGCTGAATCTTTTATTGTCCTTTTGATGTGGACGAACAATCGGTCTTTCTTTTTGTCTTCCTAAAAGAACGAGAATAGTGTTTACACATGATTTCTTTCAATGCTATTCGTTTGTCTTCTTTCACCTCGTTGGATGTGGTCCATTTGCCGTTTCTTCTACCTTTTGTATTTTTTATTTCTTTTTGGAAGTAAAGCAGGAGTTTCCTTGAAACTTAAAGGGCTCTCTCTTTCTCTCTCTTTTTCTGGGTAACCAGTTCTACAACTGGGTTTGAGAAGGTATAGAATCAGAAATTCGATTTTCACGATGATTGCACAAATTTTAATTTCTGTATGAATATCTGGTTGATAACTAGAGTGGTAATTCAAGTAACCAGTCACTTTGGACCAAAGTACCTTTTGATAGTGTGATCATATTCATTCATTGTAGAGATCTCTGTGCATCATCCTTGTGCTTCTGACATTTGCCATGTGGTAATAATCAAGAGTGAGGTTGGTTAACCGCCATTAATTATTGGAACTGTCTCATTAAGACAGAATTGATTGTGTTCTCACTTCTCATGATCTTTTATGATGATAGGAACTGTTTTCCTAGATATCTTTTTTTTCTTATCTTATGTGGTTTGTTTCAATTATTTAATTTTTTCAGGCACACTAGTTAGAATTCACTGTAGTTGGGACTTGCATGATCTAAATTAAAGCTGCAATGGGGGGTTGCATGTCAGCTTCATCCAAAACCACTAAATCACGCAAAAAACTCCGTCAGCGTATCTGCAGACGCCGTGGAAAGAGAACCTGCTCTGCCCCTGATGGTACCAAGAAAAGAAATAGTGATGCAGGAGCTCGTGTAACTGATTATGCTGTCAGTGAGTTTGTTCATATGGACTTTGAGAATGGTGCTACAACTACTTGCAGAACATCTAAGGTTTCTAATTCAGCATTCCATCTCACCCAGCTGCAATGGCACCATAGTCAATATGATGCAAATGGTTTGTGTTCTCTTTTTCTGGAATGTCTCTTTCTTTTGGTCAAAACTCAAAAGTATTGAGTAGAAAAATAGTTCTTGAATATGATATTTGAAAGTTATTCGTTTGCAGTAATTTGCCAAGAGGAATCCTGGTTTGACTCTGTCAGTATTCTGGAGTCCGACTCGGATGATGATTTTGTTAGTATACATGGAGGTAATGGCCATCAGCTTCTAACTGCATATACAAAATGACATTTTTCTTCTGACTACATTTACTGCGTCTACCAATTGCCTTAGGGTCTTTAACATACTACTGTTCATGTTCTTTTTTGTATATACAATATGTAGGGTGTTCTTGGTGGTTTTAATTGATTGAGGCCTCTACCAGTCTCAGTTTGTTACATAAGTCTTTTTCTGTTCGATTGTGGAACACCTATAACTGCTTTGTACTTTTGTTTGATATATGAATTTTTTTTTTTTTTTCTGAGCTACTTATTGGTAAAAGGAATATTTTTAAAATTTTCTGCACTTATTCTACAGATGGTTTTCCATTAGCGGGCAATGCAATTGGGAATATCTCAAGTGGTCAATTACTTCAGTATGAAAGATCTTCATGCTTTGTGGATAATGTGTGTAAGTATGAAGAATTCCAGAGCTATATGAAATTAGATGGAGGTAAATCAGACAAGTTCATGGGCAAAGATGAATGCAGGGAATCAAATCGGTTTTCACGTATTATTACCCAGGGTTTAGATAGGAAGAAGATACTAGATCACTCATATGGAAGCTTTAAAGGACTTAGAGAGGATCGACGTGATTCCAATGAGAAAATTCAAGGCATATCTCGATTGGTACCCTCTGTGAGTTTCAACGATAAGATTATAAACACACAGAGTTTGGGTCCACAGTCTCAAAGAAGGCCATCAGCAGTTTTCAGGCTCTCTTTTAAGAGAAGATCCTGTGATGCAGAAGAAACCATTGAACAATGTAAGTATTCAAATAATTCAATTTTCTTTGAGTAGAAATAACTTTTAGAATTTTAGGATTATTGTACATTTCTGCTGTCTTCAAGGTCAAACCCTCGCTCATTTACTCCCAGTCTCCGTATATTAATGGCCAATTTAGCATGTTTCATGGCTGGTTATACTTATACACTAAGTTGTCCTGATTTATAGAATGTGTTATCTTGGTTTGCACTTACTTTTACAAAGCTGTTCCATTTTGCCATGTTTCAATGGGAAATTTGGTTGTCTGATATTTACTGTATTTTCCATATTACATAACATAAACATTTGTATTATTGAACATTATCAATGATAATATATATCCGCAGGTCAATCAAAAAGGTTTCTGTATCGTCCTAGACCAGGATATATTATTCCATGTTGTAGGGTAGAGAAGCTGACTTCAGGATCTTGGTCTGAGATTCCACCCTCAACTTTTAAACTCCGTGGCGAGAACTATTTCAAGTATGATTTTGGCTTTTTACAATTTAAAACCAACCTTAACTGAATTTAGACATCTGCAACTAGTTTCTCTGCTCTGTTTTTCTTTGCTTTAATAAGGATATTACTTTCTGTTGATCCAGAGATAAACGAAAGGCACCTGCTCCAAACTACAGTCCTTATACTCCAATAGGTGTTGATTTATTTGTCTGCCCGAAGAAGATACATCACATTGCCCAACATCTTGAGCTTCCAAAAGTGAAAGTAGATGGAAAAGTGCCTCCACTCCTCATTGTAAATATGCAGGTATTTTCTTGGAACTGATTTATGTTGGTATGTTTATCTGATAGTTACATTGCTGTCAATATCTAGAACATCATTATGTACCATTTATATAAAAAAGGTGGTTCCTGAAAAGTTTCTCATGACCTTGTTCTGCGCCTTGTTGCAGTTGCCTACATATCCTGCTGCAATGTTCCTTGGTGATAGTGATGGAGAGGGGATGTGTCTTGTAATGTATTTTAAAGTTTCTGAGAACTTTGATAGAGACATCTCTCCCCAATTCCAGGACAGCATCAAGGTAACTTCATTTTGAATTGCCTTTTGCGAAATGAACTTGAATTGCCTTTTGCCATTTAAAGAAGTTACATAATCACAGTATAACATTTCTTCTAAATAGGAATGTGGCAGTTAGTCCTTGATTTTATTCTGATGTACTTTCACTTATTGAATGTCATCTATCACCAATTACTTTTCCTTGGCATACTGAATTTGTTGATCCATTTGAATATTGCTTCAGAAATTGGTTGACGATGAGACGGAAAAGGTTAAAGGATTTGCAAAGGACTCCACTGTACCTTTTAGAGAAAGGCTAAAGATCATGGCTGGGGTGGCTAATCCTGAGGATCTCAGTCTGAGTTCTGCTGAAAAGAAGCTTGTAAATGCATATAATGAAAAACCAGTTCTTTCACGCCCTCAGCACAATTTTTATAGGGTAAAAGTAAAACAACTTTTATTATACTTTGACGTTGTGAGTGTTAAAATGATGAAAAATACCATATTGTTTGAGCCTTGAGGGTCGAATTTGTCCGACTTCATTAAGGTCTATCACATGCAGGGTCCAAATTACTTTGAGATTGATCTGGACATTCATCGCTTCAGCTACATATCAAGGAAGGGACTTGAATCTTTCAGAGAACGTTTAAAAAATGGAATGCTGGATCTCGGTTTAACTATCCAGGTAACCAAACATAGAAATAAACAGGAAGTGATAAGAAATTATCCTGAACTAAAATTGAGCAAAACATCTTCAAGCATTTGCACAAGTTTCAAACTCAGACTAACCCTTATCTTGTTTCCTCCTTTTTATAGGCACAAAAGCAGGAAGAATTGCCAGAGCAAGTGCTGTGCTGTATGAGACTGAACAAGATTGATTTTGTAGATCACGGCCAAATACCAAGTCTAGTGACTGACCCTTGATGATGAGATACAGGGCAAAGCATGTATGGAATTGGTGATCAAGATGTCCCTTCTGTAAATCAAAGAAGAAGAAGAAGAAGATCGTTATACCCATCAATGATTTCAATAATAATCATGATTCATGTCAATATGGTGCTGTGAGGCCTTCTGTAGCTTGTATGTATTTAATACCTTGATAAGCTGCGTAGGAGTTAGGGTTTAGGAGTAGGGTTTAATATTGGATCACGTGTATGTATGTTAGTACAGCAATATCTGCAAGTATGCTCCATTCTCTCCTTCCACTACCACTGTAGCAGCAGTGCCTCTTATGTTATCTACATACTGAGTTTAAATTATTATTTTTAATTAATCATCCTTATTTTAAATTCATCAAATAATTTTTAAAAAAATAAAAATAAAGTGACAAATTGACAATGACCCCTTCCATTCCAACATCAAGGCCACACCGAGTGGCCATGGAGTGAGACAAAGTTACAAAGTTAAGGGTGAGGGAGGCAAAGTTAAAAAGTCAGGGGTAAATGTGTAAATAAATTTTTTTAAAATACTAGTATTATACTAGATTACTAATATTACTTGTGCAAAATATATATTTATCAAACATTATATGTAATGCATTATATTTTATGAAATTGCAAATTTTATTAATATTATTATAATTTAACTGAAAATGAACCGAACATATATTAAAAAAAATAAAATCAAAGCTAAACTAAAATATTAGAAATCAAAATTAATGAAATCGAATCGAAAACTAAATTTTATCAAAAATATCGAAAATTTTATTTTTGATAAGCCCAACCGATGGGGTAGCCCTATCCTATCACATATTAGGTAATTAAATTGAATTGGCTTGTTAAAAAAGAAAAAGAAAAAAAAAAGAGGATGAGATTTAGGGTTGTAGGGGTATATATAAGAGGATGTAAGGCGAGTTAAAAGAAAATAGCGCCCGAGGCCGAGCGCTTCCCTCTTGAGTTAGGGGTGGCGTGGTATTCCACGGGAGAGGTTTTAATCGTGGCGCACGTTAGTGCGTTGGGCGCACATTAACAACTGCTTGGTTGGGGGCTCCCATGGACGCTTTGCTGCTCTACTTGCAGTCTCAGCGATGTGATTTGCCCTACATTCCTTTCTTTCTTTTTTCTAAACCCTAATTTTTTTACTTCTAAATTGTCCTTTTTTGGTTTTCTAAAGTTTTGTTTATTTTTGTTTTTCTGGAATCTGGATGATACGAGTTCATCCCCCATGCTTTCCCTTTTTCTATTTCTGCTTCACCTGCAAATCTGCTTGTTCCTTTTCCTACTTTAAATCAATTTTTATTGAGCTATTTCATTAATAAAGCTATATTTTTTTAAAATTTGTCGATGGAAATATAGGCTGAGTGTGGAAATGTAAAACATTTAAATTTATTTTATCCAACTGTAAACAGAAAAATGGCCATTCCATTCCATCAACTCTTTTTTGGGCGATTTCCATGAAACTTCTGTGTTGGCAATACGAAAGCACTACAGGGTTATACTAGTAATTTTTGTTTTTTTATATTTTAGTCGTTAATTACTAATTAATACATGTGTTCTGAAGGAGCGTTAAATTTATAACACCAAGTCTGGAATCTAATAATGCCTTGCCTTCAGAAAGCGAAATTCCATCATACCCATTACCCATGAAATAATTTAGAAAATAAAGAAACAAAGAGAGAAGGAGACGATAAGCACTTGGAAGAAAAGGGGCTTTTGAAAAATTGGTTGGGTAGTGTTCTACATTGTCTATGGTGTGTGTACATTTCTGTAAAATTTTGCTGCTCTCTTTACAAAGTTATGGCTCAATGAACACGTAAAAGGAATGTTGCTTGGGAAACATTCATTTGAGTTCCAACCATGCGAGGCTTGATGACTTGTACTCAAGCAAGCTCCACTGCCCACTTTGAATTTGAGGATGTCATGATTTTTGACTTCTTGAATCATTCTCTGCAAAAATTAGTTCCATTACTGTCACATATGAGCTTTATAATAACACAAATATCGTAACTAAAGTGATCATATAAACCTTATTTTAAAGTGTCTCATCAATATTCGCATACCTCTTTCAAACCTTGATCTGCGAGCTACATGGCGTATATGACTTTCGTTCCTTCGCAAATGTTCATCCATTCTACATGGTTGGGATAGTAGCGGTCCCGAAAACTCAATATGCTTATCTTCTACCTTGCAATCCTAAGAAATTGTAAAATGATATGAGATTAGCTAACATAAAGCATTTGACATAATAATTGATGAAGCAAATGTTGTGTCTGTCTATCATATAATATGGTCTTAAACTATAATGATCTCTTTAGCGTTATTGGATTGTGTCTTAGTCCTTACCATGTCGTGTACTAGATCTTCTGTTTCTGATTCTCCTGTACCAAAAAAATCGTATGCATCAAAAGTTCGAAGCTTTCGTATTGCAATCCTGGAAGAGCGGCTTGGATTCCCTTGTTTGGTGGTTAAGTCAAATGCACTCTTTGCGAAAGTTGTATCCAATGCAGTGAACTGGCTTTTTGAGCCATCTGAAACTGCAGATTTAGCACCAAATTCCTCACCTTGTCTCTTTGCCCATGCAAAGCCGCTTGCTGCTGAGATTTGTGCGCCATTGGAAACTGTACTGTCTCCTTGAGATATATTCAACTCGCAATTCTCTGAGACTGTATCAAATGATGGTTTTACAGACTCTCTACGCAGAAGACCTCCTTTAGCCCTCAGAATATGTGAGTGACCGCCATTGATTCTACGAGCAGATTGAAGAGCATCATCTTGCCCATCCTGCACATACAGTACGGGGTAAATCATTCAGTTAAAACTAGCTTGCTTCCTGCTTCTTTCTTTTATAACACAAACACACAGACAATAGAGAGAAAGAGACCTCTTTTGGTGCTAATTTAGCGGAAGCATTTGCCTCTTGTAAGGTCTTGCGGACTCTCCTTGGTTTCCTTGCTGCTCCAGTCTCTCGTGCTCGAGCACCAGGCTTTTTCCTGAAAACACAGGTTATTCAGCACAATAAGTTGTCTGAGAATGTAACAAACAAAGCCAAGTCGGGTTTGAATCTATATAGTTTTTATACATATAAACCAGCTCTCAATAAAAATCAGGACTCAAAAGAAAACACCAAAAGCAGTCCTATTAATGTATGAACCACACCATCAGTTTAACTAATTATATGGAGGAAAAAGTTACCTTTGTGCATCCTCACGATTTTTAGCATCCATTTCTTTGGTAGGAGGATACTTCGGCAAGACTGAGGGATCACATGCATAAGGCTTTGTTTTAAAGTACTGCAAGAAAAAAGGCCGTGTAGCTAGCTTTAAGAATGTCTCTTTATGCATTGTCCCAAGGATTTTGAGTTTGAGAGTATATTTGAGGATAGACCATGTACAACTACTTGTCTACTTTAAAGCTAACTTGGAGTTGCGAACTCTATATTGTAATCAAGAATTTCTACATGAATATATTTCTATAGAGATCACATTTCATATCCATTACCTCAGACATCAGGGCAGAAGAGGCAGTCCCACGCTTGTAAGGTTCTACTGAAAGAAGACTTTCTAACATGCCCACTGCAGTTGTTGGAAATTCTTTACACCTCTCCCTAAGAGAACTTTCATAAGAATACTGAGGTTTAAACATAGTTGCATGAGGAAGCTTTGATGTTTTCCAGTATTCTTCAGGTGGAGAACCACAAAGCTTGAATATTTTGTGTAATTGTTCAACCTGTAAAGTGAGAAGGTGGCTATTAGCTTCAGCTGTCAGATAAGTACAGTCTCAATCCCCTGGAAAAAAAAATAAAATAAAATAAAACAGCAAGAGAGTGTAATTGTTTGCAATGAGAGGGTAGTTATCAACTTCATCGTGAAATGTAAAATCCATATTGCTTGTGAGGATTGTAAATCCATAAAAAGAGGAATTCTAGTGGACATTGAGTAATCAAGAGAGTGTAAAGTGCTAGATTTAGCAGGTGCAGGATATACTGAATTACTGATAATTTTTTAACATCTCTAATATTGTAATCACCTCAGTTCTCCCTTTAAGAATAGGCTTCCCTAGAAAGAGTTCTGCAAAAACACAACCCACACTCCAGAGATCGACGGATACTCCATACTCTGTTGCCCCCATCAAAAGTTCAGGAGGACGATACCACAAGGTCACCACACGACTGGTTAGTGGCTGCTTCGTCTTTGAGTTGATGACATTCGCCAATCCAAAATCTGCCAACTTTAGAACCCCTTCATTGTTTACCAAAATATTTGAGGCTTTGATGTCACGATGCATGATACCTCTTAAGTGACAGTGCTCGACTGCAGAAAATAGCTGCCTCATATAACACTTGATCTACACAAAAATGAAATTCAACCAAACTTATTGACTTGTAGGCCAGAGAAAAAGACAAAGTTGATACTGTTCTGCAAAACCCGTTAAAGGAATTAAGCAAAAAGGAACCTGCATGTCACTGAATTTGATGTCAGAAGCAGCCACTAGTCCAGCAAGATCATGTTCCATGTACTCAAATACGAGGTATATGCTACTCGACGATCGAGATGTTATTAATCCCTCCAATTTCATGATGTTTGGATGATCAAGCCTACGAAGAATCATAATTTCTCGTGCCATAAACCTAATACTCTCTGGTTGATAATTGTCAAAACGCACTTTCTTCAGTGCACGGATCCTCCCAGTTTCAACTTCTCGTGCTCTGAATACACTGCTGTATGTACCTTGTCCAATCTACATGCACAAAAGGAATTGAAAACAAGCACTGTTATCAAAATCAATAAACAGTAAGCAAATCTAAAATTAAGAACAAGTGGGCAGTGAATCAGCTACCCCACATTGAATTGCATCAAAAACAAAAATCTCCCGGCAAGATTTGGAAGACTTGAACATCAAACAAACCAAAGATGGGTACTTTGAATTGAACCCTTTTCTTATAGGCACCCAAATCCTAGAAACTAGATTTGAGGAATCTAATGTGATCATAACATATACAAAACATAACCATGCATGGCTGCATATAATTAATAATAAAAGATTACGTTATTAAATGACATGACAGAATTGTTTGATCAACTATGAGGTACCTTCTCCAACTTCTCGTAAGCATCTGCTCTAAGGGGTACCCATCCATAAATGGCTTCGGCGGCGGCGGCACAAAGCCAAGAGGGCCAGCCCGCAGAGACTTGTTCGGCCTCGACAGATCGATGAGAAAAACCCAACTTGAAGCTAAAAGAAGCTCCTCCTCCCCCATTATGAGAGCCGTCCTTCTTGGACTTCTTCAACTCCCGGCTCCGATCCTCGGCGGGCGACGACCTGTCCTGGTGATGAAGGTGACTGCTGCTCCGATCCTTTTTGCTTCTACTAGTCTTGAATTGGTGTTCCTTAGATGGGTTGTTGTTGTTGTTGTTGAAGGAAGGCTCCAAGACGACGGAGCCATTGTCGGCGACGGCGGCCGAGTACTCGAAACAAGGAGACGCGCCGGGAGCCGCCCGCTTGGAGCTGATGCAACCCATTCACCGCCAAATCCCGCCAGCATGGATCGAAATGTGTGGGAAGGTGAAGATCGACCAACGCACGATCGGGAAATGGGTCGATGGGAATGGTCGTCACCCCACCATTAGCAACAAGAAGAAGAAGCAAGCTCTCTAATGGGGGGTTTGCATTCGGAAAATAATGGGGAGGCTTAAACCCTCTGCATTACCGGGTGGGTCGTATTGGACGGTTCGGGTTTCGTCCCCTGTTTTTGTTAATCTCTGCTCTCTGCGTCCCTCGGTTTGTGCGAGATGTGCGGGGAGAGAGGCTTTCAAACGGTCCGAAAGCAAAGGAAGCCAGACCACATACGTGGGTCCGAACCACTGCTGCTTCATCTTTCTTCCTTTCTTTTATATTTGATAGATTTTGCTTTTTTATTTTTGGGCTTCTCTCTTTCTTAAAGAGCGAGCAAAAGGTGGGATGTAACCGTTTTGTTTGTGAAGCTCTGTCATTATTTTCCATTTGTTGCTTTCGTGCTTTTCATTTCATGCTTAATTGGTTTGGTTGGACATTATGTATCGCGACATGATGTACAGTCATACTCATACAGAGACAGACAGACAGTCATAGACTCAGAGAGAGAAAGGTGGTGAGGGTGGTCATGGTGGTTGCAGACCAACTGCCCAACAGCCCCACTGCACTGTATCATTATACTACATACAAGAAGCAGAGTATGATATTATTAGCCTTTCAACTGAATTTTATATCTTCTTCATTTTGGACTTTGGATGATTTCATCCACTTGCACTGAATAAATAACAAATCAATAAAGTAGATGCCTCATCTTCCTAAACCACATCCAGTTGTTTATCATATTTATCTATGTTGACCATGCCATTCATTTAGACTCATTAAATTTTGGACCAAAACTACCTTTGGATAAAGTTCAGGTTCAAGGATGTCGGTCAATGTCCCTCGCAAAATAAAAAGATTTATTTATATATGTATCTCAAAAACTATAATTTCATCTCATTTTATTAAATTTATCATTTCAATTTACTATTTATAAATTTCTTTTGTGTCTCACATAATTTGAAATTGTCGAGTCTATAAATTTTATTATTTGAATTGTTGACATGAATATTTATATGACAAAGATAAATTGACGATAAAATTAATAGACTTACCAATTTTGGATTATGTGAAATATGAGAAAAATTTATAAAAATAAAATGAGATACTAAACTTTAAGAAAGTAAAATAAAACAAAATTATAATTTAATAAATAAATTTGTATAAAAATATCTGAAAGAATTTCTTTAGTCCCTTTTTTTTTTCAAATTATCCAAAAAATATGTCTTTAATAGATTAGAGAATTTATAGCCAATAAATTCAACTCGTCTTTATTGCATCCGAAATCCGAATACATGGTTGTGTGCCGTACAATTGGGACTATACACATAAGTTGTCCTTACTCTGTAAGACTGCAACTAGATCATAGAAATTTCAATGCAATGTTGGCAGTCAACATACAACAAGATCCCAGTATGGCATATCAGTTGTCCTGCCTCCCAACTTTTATGGTTGCTTTATTGCTTTGTGCCAGTCATAAAAGTAAAACAGCCCACAAAAGCAGAAATAAACCGAACAAAGAATCAAGGTAAATTTATACATCAGTTGTATAATATTCTCCCTTTGTAAAATAATAATTCATTTATGACCCCATTTTCTGCATTCAAATTTACAAATCATTTAGGGCATCATAAAGCAAAACTTATCAACCATCTACATATATATGCAGCAATGCATAGGCAAAAGGATCACACACCAGCAACAATCACCACCTACAAAACAAACCTTTTCAGTCCTTTCTTTATTCTCTATATTTATATATCCATTTGGCACCATGTTAGTTGGTTGGACTTGACTGCCGACCTTTAGTTACATAATGGATTTCATCAGCAGAGAACTTTACACAGTGATTTGCTCTTCTTTTAGCTGTAGAAGTACTGGTCTCTGGTCGTTGTTTCCAAATTCTCTCCCTATAAGTTGGGGATGCTTCTGGGCCGTCACGACCGTCGGTGGTTTTAACTGTGATGCATTATTATTGGCTGTGTTGTGGCTGCTGTTTCTAGCTGCTGGAACATCATGGTTATGTTTGCCCTCGTATGTAGTGATGACAGCTTTGGGGTCAGTAGATGCTCTCTCAACATGCTTACGCACATTGCATCCCGCATAAGTGCATTTGTAATAGCTTCTGTTAATGTATTTGTATCAGAAAGCATGCTCACAAAAGGAAAACCATATCCAAAATGAAAAGCAAAGTATTAGCAGAATAATTTCTGTTAAATGTATGCTAGGGATATGACCCTCTAATAGCGGATAGTAATGTTTTCTTAATTTCTAAGTCCACATAAGACTGTGAGTTCATACAAATACCTAAAACTTCATTTCTATAGTCCAAAGATATTTCATCTTCCAATGGTTCTTGATTTTACCTCCATCAAGTAGGATACACAATAAAAGAAAAGGCAAAGAATTCTTATAATATGTTATAGCCTTTTGACTGGGGCCAGATATGATGCAACCCTATTGCTTAATTTATAGATTCTTAAATATCAACATGTCTTGAAAAATTTAGTGAGAACATCCTGATTCCATTTGCATAATGCAATCAGTAAAACTCAAAATAAGCAAATTTATATATGGAGAAAGTTGCCACCTTGGATGAGGATTCCCTTTGACTACCTTCTGCCCATACTTCCGCCACCTGTAGCCATCATCTAGAAGATCAACTTCACTCCTTGTTTGCACAATTATTTTTGGTTCTGTGACTGTCTTGTGCGACAAAGCTACCTCGGATGCACCAACATCTATGTTCCTGCACTCCCAGACAAGGATATTTTAATATTGAGAAGAGACAAAGGAGAGCAGTATGTTATGATTATATGCAATGATAGGTTTTGAAAATGCCTTCTCTTTGGATTTGGCTCATCAACATCCCCCTCCTCTCTATTTTCCACATCACCAAACTCTTCACTGTCACTTGCCCCTGGTAACTGTACGGAAGCAGCTTGAGTAGAATCCTGATCCCTCTCAGGCACCGAGTAGGCAGCTACATTTTCATTAGACCTGTTTGAATCTCCAATCCTTCTTTGTAAACCGCTTTCAGGCTTAGGCTGAGAATGTATATGTCCATTTTGATCACCTCCATCTTTTGCACGTTTATTAGGTTGTGGGGGGTCATGGTTATGTTGCCCTTTGTAGATAATCTCAGTTATTTCGCCAACAAAAGAACGCTCAACCTTCTTTTTGACAGGGCAATTCAGATGTGTGCATTTGTAGTAGCTTCGTGGATATTCACTGCCCTTAACCTGCTTTTGCCCATATTTTCGCCAGTTGTAGCAATCATCTGCAGGTTTACCAGTGGCAACGGATGAAGGTTGGTATTTCCTATCAGAGTGAGAGACCTCTGATGATTGCATTCCAAGGTCAGATGTTGAGGGTACTGTCTGCTGTTGAGAAGCCTCATTGGGTATTAAGGATGAATGATGCGTCTGTGACTCTGTGGAAGCTGCTACTAATGAAGGTTGATATTCAGCTTGCATCTGCATACGAGATTGGGCTAGTGCAGCTTGAGCAGTAACCTGTGCCAAGGCCTGCTGGTGTGATATTCCAAATGGACTCTGCATGGATATGAGGAAAAATACATGAATACCTGATATATACCAATACAAGTCATCCCCTTTCAGGAATCATATGACACCATATAGAAAAACAGTATGGTAACAAGTACCAACACCAACATATGCTTCATATGGTGTGTCGCAAATGCATCAATATGCTGAATGAAGATCACCTCTTTATCATCTTCAAGGTTTTCTATGTTTAACCAAATTTTTGGAGCTTTTAACTTAAGGGCAAGATGTAAAAGGCATTCACAAGTACACAAAACAAACTAAACAAGTTGTCCCTCAAATTTCATCATAATTATCTTTGAAGTCCCACGCTACTTAAGAGTCCTTTTATGTGAGTTACATCACACAACCATCCTTAATTGGGATTCTAACCACACAACGTGATCAAACCAGTCACTGGAGTAGAAGAATAGAAACTATGTTCAACACTCGGGGAGAAGAAGCATTAATTCTTAAAGTGGCAACAAATGCCCAACCTTTACAAAGTTTTTGTGAATTGCATCACCTAAGGGCCTCATAGTTGAATTTGCCTACTTTCCTTGCATACAATTTCGTTAAGAAATCCATCATTGTGTATCGGGTATCAGAAATGACTGCATTACCATAAAAGATCAAACTTGATATAGTATAACATGAATCCTGAAAGTGATACTATCCTATATATTGATGTGGTTGACTTCTTTCGATTGGTCCCATTCGAATCCCAGAAGACCAACTTCATGACCACACCGTCCAAGACCATAGTTCCAGCATTGACACACCCACAAACATTAAAAGCAAAAAATCAACAACTACCCGAATCGTATCCTGAACCCACAAATATGACCCTGTGAGAACAAGCATTCCACAACTACAAAAAAAAAAAAAAAANAAAAAAAAAAAAAAAAAAAAAAAAAAAAAAAAAAAAAAAAAAAAAAAAACCTTTGCGCCTCCCATGTTCACAAAACCATAAAGCTAGTTACTAAAGAACCTCAGACCAAACAGCAGAAAGCAGAGCAAACTCAGTAGTAATGACTATATTGCATTTGAAAGATTGAAATACCCGAGGTGAAAAGAAGCCAGGCGAGTTAAGCAACCCAGAGGGGCTCAACCCAGGTGGTACAGTGAACAATGGCGAGCGAGCCACCATCAAATTCATAGGCCTACTCTGCTTAAACCCCGAATTCTTCTCAGCCTCATTTTCAGAACCTCCTTCTTTGGCCGAACTCTCACCTGGGTTCTCGCTAAAAAAGATTGGTCTACTCGGCCCCATCCCCATAGGCGAGCCCATGGCTCCAGCAAGGAGCTGAGAGAAGGACCTGTACTCTGAGTCAGGGTATGTATCCGAGAAGAAGTTGGAGACCAGAGTCATTGGACCCGGGCTCGCCCCAGATCCGCCGGCGAAAAAGGCCTCCGCGGAAGGCCTCGGAGGGAGAGTTATTACTGGCCGCGGTGGCTGCGGTGCTGAAACTGAGACTCTATCAGAGTCTTGGTTCTCGGCCATTGATAAAATCAAGCAAAGCAAGCACTTTTCGTCTGTCTCTGACTGAAACCCTCTGCTTCTCTCTGTAACTTCTCTGTTTCTCTTTGCTCTTTCTGCAACTGCTTTGCTTTGTTGCTTGGTTTGGCTCTCCCGGAATTGGTTGGGCTTTGGTGGTGTCGTGCTATCCTGGATTTTCAAGTGAAAAGTCCACGGAGCAGAGACAAATGGAAAATGACCATTTTATTGGTTTTTATATTTTCCTAATTTTAATTTTGTTTTTTTCTTTAATGTTTTTATTTGGATTATATTGCATGGTTTAGTTAAATCCAAATGGCAAATTGCTGTAAAATGAAATTGAGGCAGAGATGTGTGGGACTTTAATCTTTATTGCCCTATAAGACCGGCATCCAAAGGTCAAGACAAGCCCAACACAATCGAACGATAAACTACTTAAGGCTTAATCACTTCTTTTCTTCCTTTTTTTATTTTTTATTTTTGCAACCTTTAAAACGTCTTTTATTGTTTGAGTTAAGAAAAGTTGTAATTTACAAGATGTTGGGTGGATTCAGTATTTACAACCCCATTTTTAAAATTCACACTATAGTTGATAGTCTAAAATATCGTTAATGTAACAATTGATGTAATAATTTGTATATAGTTTAAGGATTTGGGTGAAGATATATGTTACATTTTACATGAGAATAAAATGGTCATAAATGAACAAATCTAGATAAAAATGATAATTCTCTATAGAATAGAACCCATCCAAAGGGATAAGCACGGAAAGTAGTCTGTTTAAGAATAGACCAGCGTCTACAAACAGAGACAACATTGTGACACAATTAAATGGTAATAAATTATTAATACATCATTCATGGTGGAATGTATTAACACCAAGAAGAAGTAGGACCCACGAAAGAAAACCCTTATACGGTGCCGTGTGGTCCTTACAATTCAAAAGTATTCAGATATTTGATCATATTTCCCATCTTCTTTTTTGTCAACGATATTTCCCATCTTTAAACTTTAAACTTGATTGTATTCTTCATGGCAAAAAAAGAAAAAAGAAAAAAAAATGGAATGTTATTATATGTGCACCCACGACCATTTAATTTTGGCAACTTATGTAAGCACAACCAACAATAGTTTTGACTTTGGACATTTAAATCAAAAAAAATTACACGGCACGTATCAGTTTATAATTTCATTTTTTAACTTAAGCACGTATTATTATATATTTTCACTTGGAAAGGCTTTACTTTGCAACATAAACATATACAGAAGCAAACGACATCATTTTTAAATTATTCAATTCGAAGCAAAATGAACTTTGCGGTTCATAAAAAATGGACCTTGTGAGTTCACCAAAAGAAAANGTTCACAAAAAAAAAAAAAAAAAGAAAAAAAAAGACATTGTGATTTGTGAACATTATCGCAACCTTTTCTTTTTTTCTTTGTCTGAACTCTGATATTTTGTAGCTGAGATGGTGCAGAACATTCTAAAAAGTCTTATTCTTACACACAAGATATTGACAGTGACATGTAGGCTTGTAGCATAATAAAATTGACATTTATATATTTGTTAATAAAACTAGGTGTTTTGTTTGTACTCAAACTTCTTGACGTATACAAGCACACCATGTAAATATATATATGTTTTTTTTTGGTTCCGAAGCACTCCATGTATTGAAAGAAGTCAATTACAATTTACAAAACAGCTGGCTCTTGCTTTGCAATGTTATATTGATTTGATGAACTGACAGTGACGCTGTTTTATTTGTTTATATATAAGTTAATGTATTTCTACTATATAAATATGTATAATATACAAACTACGTTAGCTTACAGAATTACAGAAATATTTAAATACGCTACCAACTCTTGTACCGAATTAATACCGAAAGAAGAAAGGTGGGGGCAGTTGCCTTTGCATTTATTAGATTTCCATGAATTTCCATTTGGTAAGTGGGACTTGCGGGCACATATGATATGACACTTTAGTCTTTGCTATTTAGTCGTAAGGGCCGTGATGATCTCAACCAAGATGTGCACGTCATTTACAAATTATTGAATACAACTTGCACAAAGTGGCAATTTCACAACTTGTATTTTTTTCTTCAAGAACCTTACTTGTACAAGTTTTGCAAATCAACATTTTCATCCAATGACAGCTTCACAAGCTCAGACATTAAATCAAGTATATATATATCATATCAAAAACGATTTTATTGCCGTTCTGGTTGCAGACAATTGAAGCTATTTTGTGACAGCAAAGTTACTGTTGTCCCAGAAAATGACATATTGAGTTATAGGACAACAGCAGCCATTTTGGCTCTATAGAAAAGGAGTGGCTACGATTTATATCCCAAAAGGTATCTGCAAGAATGATTTGATTATTCTTTTCTAAAACATTGTGTTCTTTCAATGGGAAAAGTTATATACATAAATAATATACCCCTTCTCTTACAACAATGGAAGTAATGGGAACTCTCAAGTCTCAACTAGTTTGAGCAAATACAAGTTGGTGCATCAAATGGGTTTCTGCAGAACTGTGCAAAACCATGGATAGAAGAATCCATTTTCCTTTAAAAAAGGTAAAAATACAATGAAGATGGAGTAATCACATTCTTGTCTCATAGAAGTAAGTCGATGAGACAGCCAAACCTTCAACATCGTAAGTGCGAACCAGTCTCTGTCTCTTGTCAGGGGCCTCAAGCCAACAGAACTCCAAATGGAATGACACGGATTCTTCAACATTCTTTCCTACATCACATGGGCATCCCATGTACATGCCACCGGGCAATAGAGTCATCTGGTAACCTCCATTAAATGTAACCACATTGCTTGACTTAATACCTGTCCAAGGCACATTGGTTGTAACATCACCCGCAGCAGACGTGGAAGTAATGCCCTGATATTATTTATAAACATCAAGTATGGAAATGAAAAGAGGAAGAAAAAGACAGATACTTAAGCAAACCATAAACCAGAAATAATATATATCCATTCTTTTTTCTTTTTCTTTGATTATCAACATTCTTATCAGTTATCTATGAAGCAATTCAATTGAACATTTCCTGCTGCCTCTTGGATGGATTTGCTTGGAATGAAAGATACCTGAATCAGTTGGCCTTTCTCATCCATTTCAAGTGATGCTACTGTATCAGCTTCAGCCATTGTTGATCCATAAACACCACTCCGCTTTGTTATGGAATGACCTTTCCACTTACCAAGAAATGGAACAATCCTGTCTGTGTTTTCCTGAGACCAATAAAAGAAATATAATACAACACGATACACTTAAATAGTAAAGAGATAAAAAATTTCTCACTATTAGCTTTCTTTGTCAAATTTACCGTATTACTGTCAAGGGAAGGAGGAAGAGGCGCCCCATCACCTCTTTCCTCAAGAAAGATGATATGCATTTCAATAATGCCTTTTGGGTCCATGATATGGAATGCTCTTGCTCGCATATCTTTCTCTAGTGCATACAGACAATTCTCACATACAATAGAAGGCCGACGGGAAGGAAGCTTTAGGTTTCTACTCAATGAAGAAAAATTGAAGATTACAAGTAGATTATGGGTTAGTGAAACAGTTTTAGCCAGAAAAGTGATGGAACTCCACTTATAATCACGAAAGAAAAGAAACAAGAACATATCTCCAACTAAGATGAAACAAGACATATGTTCACCAAATGCAGCTTTAATTCTACACACTAATGCACAAGAACCATAGTTATACACTAATTACTATAGTGTTATCATTGAATCATGAAGTACATCTATTGAGGGAGGAACCACTCACTTTGGTGATTCTTCACCAGTGTCATCTTCCCCAAGAACTCCTTGTCTTAAGACAGTTTCTAACATGCCAGCTGTCTGGTACCTCAGAGCAAATGCTCTCTCATTGGGGAAGAAGCCAATCTGCAGACTAATCACAATGGATATTCAACAGAAAACAATTGATCACAAAAACTAAGCTATGAGCTATTTTTTCATGGGAAGTAACCTACAAGTGATCTCCAAATGCTTGGAAAACCTCACCTGTTGATATTTGTCCACAGTGAACATGTTGGTTTCTTTAATTTTGTATTCTGCCCATTCCACCTCATCATCATATCCAGAAACTGAAGTGCTTGATGGGGCTTGTTTAATATATAATCTACAAAGCCATTAGTATGACAAAGAAAAACTATGTGATAGATTCAATAATAAAAAATAGTTATGAAAATTGTTCGCAGCTTGAAAACAATTAAACAATAAGAAATTCTCCCATAATGAGTAATTGTAATAAACTTTTCCCTTTATCTTTTAGACTAATTGTAATAAGTGAAGCTGAAGCTTACGTTTGAATGAGACTGATGAGTTCATCTTCCCCGTAAGAGCTAACTGCAAGCTTCGTATTCACTTTATGCAACAGATTCCCGACAGGATCAAATTGCTAAAAATCACTCAAACTAATAAATAATCTCAAATAATCGATCACCAGAACCTGTCTGATTTCTACTAATATGAACATAATTATCTGTTTGATTGCCTAGAAAATGTAGGAGAAACCAAAAAAAAGAGAATAAAAAACTAATAAAGACACACCCAATTTGCCTAACAGAGCTTACTACATGCATTTTGCTCAGTTTGAATAATTTGCAGTTTTGACAAATAGAACATACAGCAAAAGGACCAGAATTTAGATTATTTTCTTGCGTTTTCTTAGTAATCAATAGTTTTGCAGTGCATGCTAAATATACTTACAAAGAAGGTACCATTCCACTTTCCCAAGTTGAGATTAACGAAGCTGTGAAGATTGTCAATGCTCATGGCTTCCTCGTTGGGTTTGTGAGCTTCTTCTTGGACTGTGGAGGACGACGATGAGTTCGTAGCCCGAATTCTGGGTGTCGCAAGTGTGAAAATGGAGCGCGAAAACGGGTTTGGGGTATAATGCTTTTTGGAAAAGAGTTCAATTTTGTTGAGGTATGGTGGTTTGGATATGGGAGGGAGTGAAAGAGAATAGCAGTATATGGAAGCCATGAAAACAGAGAAAGGAGGGGCTCTGAGGAAGTGTCAAAAGCTCAGAGCACCGTGGATGCTGCTTTGTTTCATCTTATCTCCAACGGGTTTTCAAGAAATTTTTATGGGTCAACTTCAAAGGCCCAATTCAAACCAGGCTCAAGTTTTTGGGTCTTGCCCACCCATTTTATTCCAAGAAAGGGTAAGCAACCAAAAAGTCGATCGTTAGTACATCTGCAATACAAACCTCAAGCAATGGGTTGCTCTTCCTCCCGCCCGAGCTCGATGTAACACGCTGGCAGTACCCGTGGGGTTCATCTAGATATGAATAACAACAACAGAAACAGATCATTAAAATGAATGCTGCGTATAGGTGCAAGGTTGTAAAGAAGAACAAGAGTCTAGTGGTTTGGGAGTTGAGTAAAGAAGAACAAGCTGCTGCGGCTGGCAATGGCAAATTGTGTTTGAAACACACGAGGGTTTATTCACTTGTGTTCGTCTGCTAAATTTCATGAGGTTTGTTTTTCCATGGGATGCATAATCCTATCAGTATGAAGTTTAGGATTAGAGGTATGCCTTTAGGGGCTGTTGCTATTGTGGAATTACTCTTTGTCAATAGAATCAACCTGCAAATCTGGGCTTGCCTAACTATTTCAACCTCTTCAACTTCTGTGAACCGGTCAAAATAGTTTAGATCATTTACTTGCATCAACTGGCAATTGAATTTTGCATCTGTTATCTGTGTCTCTGAGTCTTTAAAGGTCAGTCATGTGTCATTCCAAAAGTTTTCTTATGGTAGCATTAAGCTCAACTACCTGGAAAGTCTCTGCTTTATACTTCATGGTATATGTGATTCGTAGTAACCTGTGATTGAATGTGAATTATTATTTGAACCATACTTATATAATCTGTTTTGGAACACAGTGGCACTAACCCCTTGACCCCTGGTTGTGTAAGTGTTGCTACCAAAAGTTTTTATATTTACAAAGTTTGAGTAAGTTTCCTAACAACTGATGGATTAACAAGCTGAACAAGATAGTTACATATAGTTAGAAAGTATTTTCTTTTCATTACATGAAATCACTAATCTACTCAAAAAAAAAAAATCAACAAATTACATTGACTTTACAGAGACTTGTTGGGGAAGTGGAAATCAAACTTAACATCCACAGGACCAGATGTTTCCCCAGTATCCTTCTACTCAATGTTTGCTATGGTCCCAAGATCATCATCCTCGTCTTGATATTCAGGCTTCACACGCCTTACAGGGACTGTAACAGAGTACACTGTACCCAGGTCTTGATCTGCGGAGACACTAAGCCGGACTTTGTCCTGTGAATCTATCTCCACAAAATCAGATATAGAGCCCACAATGTTGCTCACAATCTTCTGCTTTGCCTCATCACTTACTGCGCATCGATCAGAGAAGAGGATCATCTGCAAGCGCTGCTTGGCAATCTTTGCATTAGAATTCCTTCTTGTCAATGGTGATGAGAACAGTATCTTCCGTGCCAAGTGTACACGCTCAAAAAAACTCATATTTATAGCATTGAGGAGAAAGCCGTCCGTTTCTTGGCTTACAGGGTCATGAAAGAGTTCACTGTTTTCTACAATCCCAAATGATTGGTTATAATGGCACTTAGACTTATATGAACTACTAAATCCTCCACCATTAAAACCCTTAAATGTTACCTGCATGCATGAGAGAGAGACAGAGAGCCCAGAAAAACATGAGTCCTGAAATAGTTTCATTTCCAATAATCAAAACCTTACCACTGAATAACCTAGGGGAACATTGGGTATTAGAGAGGATTATTGATCAATCTTAAACAATAAAATTCAGTATTAAAAAACAAAATTACATTATTCAATGTACAAATTTGGTTCTAAGCATAGATCCTCACCAAACCTCTGGTTTCAAAAGAAATGTGAAAATCTAGTCAAATCTAATTTTCCAGAATCTACTTGACTGAAGGGTAATGTAATTCCAAATCAAAAGATAAAATTTTCACATCGTATTAGATGAAAGCTTTAACAAATTTGTCCCAGATTACTATAATTACAACTTTCAACCATTCACCTTCTTAATAAATCCCTAATTTGATATAGCAATACCAAATTTTGCAGAAGTTGTAATTACTACTAAATGGGTGCAATTGAGTATAATCCTGTAAAAGGTTGGTGTATGTTAAACTATTGTTCTCTTTTAGTCTGGCTCTTAAAATTTTCATAACGTGGCAGTAAAAAGGCTGAGCTTAACCGACAGACCAAGAACATGTACAACTGAGAATACACAAAAACAACCAAAATTGCAAATACACATTATAGAATGAGGAAATTGGAGATAAAATGAGAAACCCAGTTGGACAATGCATGAAATTTAAATATTTTGCAGCAAAATAAGCAAAATAGGGGGAAAACACAAACCTTGGAGGGTTGGATAGAGCTTCCCAAACGGTGGTGCTTGATAAAAGGACAAGAGCCCAATGTTGCAGAGATCCCCAAAATCCCATAAACCGCCATTTTAGTTTTACTATGTACCTCTTCTTCTGAATTATATGAACTGGGTTTTGTTTATTTAATTCTGTCGGAACTGATTGCTGAAATGTGTGTTTTGCGGATGGGACGGTACTATTACTGTTTCACGACGCGGGTGGGTAGGTTAACGGTCTTAACAGAAGAGAGAGGGAAGCTCGAGAGGCATTCTTGTCATTTTAAAAAAAAATTGGGGCTATTTGAAAAATGAATAATATTTGGGTCACCTCTTGGCGGTACCTCAAGGTCACTCTATTCTCTAAAATCACAATTTAGACAATATTAGCACATGATCATTATTTAGATCACCTATTATAGATCATTTCTACAAAAAATCAACTCAATCGAAAATTATTTGGTTATATAATTATTATCGATTATATAAAAAAAAAATGGTTTCTAATTAAAAAGTGATTTTTTGATCAAACCGTTGAACTTTTCTATTTAATTGACAACAGTTATATGATCAAGCGATTTCTGATCGAGTTGATTTTTTGTAGAAATGATCTATAATAGGTGATCTTAAAAGTGAACTATTCCGATCATGTGCCAACGTTGCCGAAGTTGTGATTTTAAAGGGTGGGGTGACCTTAAAGTACTCCCAAGGGATGACCCAAGTATTATTCTTGAAAAATTGCGATAATCATTAGAAATCCTTCTTGCTCCTTAATTTGCTGCGTTATATAGCTAGCTTGCTATTAAGCCATACAATGCATAGAAAAAGTTGTTGCGCAAAGCCCAAAAAAACTAAATGATCGAGATAATGTTTTATTATGATCCTATATACACAATTCCAAATCAGACAACACCCTCTAGCTACTTAATTGAACAAAACCCAAATTCTTTTTTTTTTTTTTTTAAAGCCAAACTTATCGACTCTGATCACAACTTGAAGGCAGCTTTAATATATTATTCACATGAAAGCTAGGGAAAGCGCAATGGATAGAATGAATATTTGGGCGGCAGAAGTTGATAATAATGGAGAAGCAATACTGATCATAGCGGCGGGAGAGAGTGGCGGAGCTGCCGGTGGGAGTTGTTGGACAAGCAGAGCAAGTTTCATCCCCTGGAAGCAGTAGCCTCCATTGGAGAGGAAGTAATAGGGTCTTGCCTCTGTGAGTTGATACACATCTCGGCCTCCACGGGTTATGTTCTTTATGAAGCCTTGGTCATTGCAGTACTCGAAACTGCTCTTGTTCACCTCCAGAACATTGTAATACCGCTTGTCAAATACGAATACTGCGCATTTGGAAACCACCACAACAAGCATGTAAACTCAGTCACTCCTTATTTTATATAGATATATATATACAGCATATAGCTAGCTAGCTTATTACAATTAAACACCAAATTTTTTCGTAAATCATCTGCTTTTTTACTATTCGTGTCAATGTGTTTTTCACTATTCCATAAGTACAACCCAACTCATCATCATGTGGGAACTTTTTTACTGGACCCAGATCAGTTTACTTGGCCAATAAATTTAACTAACTAAATCTGGGCCTAGTATAAATTTGAACCCCCATAAAAACGGTAATGCTACCTTTCTTAACAATTTAACAACATTTCGATCTTATACGTCTCGATCTAATGCTAATGCCACATCTATTATTGTTCAATATTAAATTTTAGTTACCAATCCATGTAAAAGATGATATGGCAAATTTCTGCTTGTTACAAATAAATCCAAGCAGAGAATCCAAATTCATAAATGAGAACCTGAATGCATGGATTAAAAATGAACAAGCTAGTAAAATATAATTACATTAATTGGAACATAAAAGTTAAAATAATAGTTTGTGAGCAAAACAACAATTATTGGTCTAATAAAATAAAAGAATGAAGCAGAACAATTAAAAAGAAGAATTTATATCTAAAATGTGTGTGTGAGTGAGAGAGAGGTGGGTGTTATACGCACTGAGCCATTCGCCGACGTAAAAGTGTTGGGTGGCGGACCATATAGTGTAATTGACGTTCCGATCCCATCCTTGTACGCCTCCCACCTTATGCAGCTTCCCGGCTGCGCACGTTAGCATCCACCCCACCGTGATCATCACCACCATCACCGTCATGCCACGTCGTCCCACCATTCCTACAGATCTCTCACTCACTCACTCACACGTACTGTCTACAATTCTCTCTCTATTCTAGCAGACTAGGTATTTGCTGGTCTGGCAATGGTATAGTGGTAATTGGTGGTGGGTATGGTGGTATTTGTAACCGAGGGATCAACCTCGAGACCAACGTGACGTTCAGTCAGTCTGTCAGTCAAAATGATGGCTGAGCTAGCTCAGGTTACAGAGTGTCGTGCCTCGCATTTTGTACAGGCGAGAGGGCATTTTGGTCTTATCCGATGCGTACGTGGCAGAACCCCATTGGATATGTGTTCTGGTTGTAATTCCAAGTACAACTTTCGTGGGTCCTATGACGCATGAAGAATGTTTCAGAGCAGTTACTTTACGCTTAGATTTTAGGAAAATGTTTTGCTCACCCAGTGGTGAGCAAAACAGCTCTCTAGATTTTAAACTGGTTCAAAGCAGAGCAATGCTTAGAGCTAGTAAAAGCAAGCCACGTGGTTCCACCGACAGTGTCAAAATGGATTCGTAATATTTGATTTTTCAACCGTAAAAGCAATAAAAATAAAGCATAATAGAAATAACTCAGACCAAAAAGGAGAACAAAATAAAGAAGAAAAGCAAATTGATCCTGAACGCAAAACACACAGCGAATCAAACTGAAATTAAAAGGGGCGTGCATGCTCTCCACGTGAACTTGATTATTACACCCATAGGATTTGGGAGGAGTTGAGAGTGAAACAAAAAGGGCCCAATTACAAATTTTAGTCCAGTAAAAGGCCCATTTCATCCATTTTAAGGCCCAAGATAATGAGAGATGATGAAGTGAGACATCGCTTGATTGAATTATGTGATTGCGGGAGTAAAGTTCACATGTCATTTCCTAAATCAGTGGCCCAATTCTCACACAAATCAAAGGAACTTGAGTAGCTTATTTGATTTCAAAATCTCACTATAGCTTCCACAATTAACGCATGTGAATTCTCCAACAAATAATAGTAATAAATGATCAACTACCCTAATCAAAACATTGTCCAATTCAGATCGTCTACTCTACCAAGATGAAATCAAAACAAACAAACAACAATAAAACACAAACCCCAAAAACCAAGACATAAATTTAAACTTTAAAGTAAAATAATGTGGAAGAAAGCTTGGCTCAACTTCCTTCACAAATTAATGGCTTAACTAGAAGAAATGTCAAATGAGATTTGGACACCCTCACTGTTCAGTGAGATTTTGATATCCCCATCATCAACGCTAGCTCAAGTTTAAACATCTTAGCAGCACAGAGCACTAGCTACCGGAACCGAACCAATGCATCCCAAACTGCACCAATGGCGAAAATGGCGGGTAAAACAAATTGGGCTCTGTAAGCAGGTGTTGGGGCACTGCCCTTGCTCTTCAATGGGGCAGCTATGGGAGGTGGAGGCGGGTTTTCGACTTGGATAGCCAGTTTCATGCCTCCATAGCAGAATCCCTTGCCACTGATGAAGTAGTATTTCCTGGTCACATTCAGTGGAACCACATCTCTTCCAGCTCCTGTGGTCCAGTTGTGAAGGAAATGATCAGCATTGCAGGTTTCATAGTCTGTCTTGTTCACCTCTAGCACATTCACCTGGTTCCTATCATAAACAAAAACTGGGCAAAACAATAGAATTACCAATTGGTCAGTAACATGTATGGTATTTTAGTACCTAAGTAAATTAATTTATTATATTTATTTAAAATTGAACAGTCCAAGATTCCAAGTATTTTTTGTACAATAAGCAACCCATAAGATACAAAAGTACATTGCTGTATAAGCAATGGCAGAAGTTGCAGATCTGAATCAATCAGGAAAATGCAAGTATTGAAACTTAAAAGAGACCTTTTAGTGTATAGTATGGATTTGAGGATAGCAAAACTCAATAAAAGAAACCTTCTTGCATTCTCATGTATTAGATACCCAAAATTCTATATTTGTTCTTCCTTTTCCTGCTTATTTACAGTGGGCAAACTGAGTTTTAATATAAGCTTCACAAGTCAAAAGACAAGATTCAGAAAACTCTATAGTAATCTGATTCATATCCAAGCTTTTCTGTCACGAAATTAAGCAAAGCTACTCTCTTTTTAGCCAAAAGAAAGTCCATTTTCTCAAAAGAATAAAAATTCACAAGCACATAATAAGAACAACCCATTTGGGCCATTTTCAGATCTAACTCAGTCAGCTGCAGCATCAAGCAAAAATGAGCTGAAAATGAAAACCATGAGCTATGATTACGAATGACTAATAAACAACAGAGAGCAGTTACAGAAAAAGGAAGAAGTTGGTGTGCAGAGTGGATCTGAGCTAAAAAGCTTGCAGATAGAAGGAAAGAAAGAGAGACAACGGCAAAGACAAAGAGAGAGGGAGGAGGGAGCTCAGCTTACAGAGCCAGTCTCCATTGTAGAAGTGCTTGTTTTGAGCCCAAACAGTGTAGTTGACATTGGAGGTCCACCCCATGTTCGCTCCAACTGTCCATCGAGTAGCTGAAACTTCCGGAACCATCAACAGCACCAGACACACAAGCACCACAAGCACCATAGCTGAACCAGACCCAACCCGTCTTCTCAGTCCCTCCATTGCTCTCTCTCTCTCTCTCTCTCTCTCTCTCTCACACACAGTAAGAAAGCCCTGGAACACTCGCTCTGGAACACTGTCTAAGAAAGCTCTCTGCTTTGTTGTTTGTTTATGTGCTTATTAATTATTATAAAGAAGTGGTTCGCTTTCCAGATCTACAACTGCCATCGGCTACTTATCCTCATAATCTGCAATATTATATTGCTAATTTTGAACTATTATGTGTGATTAAATTTAACAGAGAATAAAAAAATGTTAAAAGTTAAAACTGTGCGTGTTCTATCTAGCCAAATGTTATGCTCAACAAGGGTCACTGCCAGACTGTGTTTTTGGGATTACAGTACGTATTCAAACCAGGTCAATTGGACAAACTTCAACATCTTGCAAGTAATATCCCAAATAAAAAAGTGAAACCGTGTCCCAAATACATAATGTTCACCTAGTTTTGTTAATTATCGAATCAAGAGTTACTTGTGGGTCTTGTAGTCCTGTTTGCCAAATTCTCAAGAAACCAAGCAATAAAGAGCAACAAATTTACACCAATCCTGCAAGACATACTTAAAACGCCAGATGTTGCATGAAACAATTCATTCTACTAATGCGTTTTGAAATTATTAATGGCGTTTTGTTTTTTTCCCCTTTTTCTTGTGGGCTTCTGCTCATAAATTGAGGTTAGGTTAGGTTAGGTTTGATTGGGTCCATTCAGAAAGTACCCTTTTAAAATGGGATATGGGTGGGGAGGGAAAAAAGGGCCAAAATTCCCATGTTTGAAATTTGAATGATTGTGATTGTGGCATTTTCATAATGACGCATAGAGCATATTATTTTTTCCCAAAATCATAACCGTATAAATAAAATATACTTGTCCAATGGAAACTTTTACTTTTGAAAATAACAATTTTATGCACAATCATCAGATAAAAAAAGTTAAAAAAAAGGCTATCTTGATTCTTAAGGTTAGCAACGATCACGGACAATAGGAGTCAATCCATTCATAATAGTTACGACAGTTGATGCCTTTAGATAAAGCAGCGGACCCAAGTCCAATCAAGTTCAGCTCGGCCCAGTTTGTTTAGCTTTTCAGAGCCATTAATGCGACCACACGAAAATCTGATTGCAGGACTCGTGGCAAAAAACACATTGAATACTTTTTCATGGGATTGAGGTGGGCTGGATTGAAGCTTGGTGTCTCTAAGCCAACTTTAAAGATCGAGATACAACACAGAAAAGTAATGAAGGATGTCTGATGCATGCAATGGGATGCTTGTTGCAAAACTTTTATAGACTGAAACGGAATGTGCAATGTGCTTATAAAAATCATACAATAATAACATGTCTTGTACTGTACCCCTCTTGGCATCCACATAAATTAGCAAATTACAAATAGCAGCATCAATATGGGGTATCTTTAAAATAATAATAAAAATCCCACAATTTCTGTACCCAATTGAACTAGATATTGAAGACTAGATCTCTCAATCCAACCGTCTTAATAAGTATTCAACTTGAACTTCCTTTGTCATTGGCATGATCCAATCTGCATAAAGATCTGCAACCAACGTTGGTTTTATCTTATAAACTGGGTCAGCTTCCTCTTTGTTCACTGTCACCTCTTGCCCATAAGTTTTGGCCTTCATTTCTACCCTCCTCTGGATTGCCTCCTCAATTGTTGGATATGTCAACAATGCCATCAGCTTGTCCCTGTTCTGAGAAATCAAACACCACCACCCCAAGAAAAAACCAAAATGTTATCAACCAAAAGCTAAGACAGAAGCACAACAAAATGCATACAAGAGCATGATGTACCTGTTCTTTTATGGCAGCTTCATAGGACTTGGGAGAGGATCGAAACTTACACTCTGCTACAAATTTACCATAATGTATTCTCTTTGACAGAACCTGACATTATAGGGACCAGGCCAGCATTTAGCAATGCTCTTAGAAAAACTACTTCCAATTAATCACAAATCTATTAGTATGCAGAAGCAGAGACTTGTTACTATGAGAGAGAGAGAGAAAGAGAGGCAACTATGGTCAAGAGCAAAAGTCACTTGAAAGGTTGTACCTAATTTGTTCTTACCTTATATAAAAAAGTTATTGGCTATTTTGTCAGTGAAATTGAATAGAAATGTGTTGAAATAAGGACAGATTAGTTAAAATGAATACCTGCAAGCACATTGTGTCACAAACAGCAGTTGATCCACAATTACCATCATCTCCTTCCTTAACCAGTCTTGGGATAATATCTCTGAAGTACAGGTCCCAAACTTTGCTATTAATATTGATTGAATTGGCAATGGGGTGTAGTACCTGTTTGCAAGTTGGACACATATATATCCCAAATGGAAGTGGTTACCACCCAAAACAAAAAAACGTTACACAATTGTTAGTAAAGAGGAGACTTGCACCCAGAGAGCGAGAGTGGGGATAAAAAGAAAGCTCTCCTACTCGCAAGGCTGGATCCTTTGTAGTAAGTTTCCAGTTAAAAATGACCACCAAGAAATTGTTTCTTTCCAATTTTTCACATCAGTGTTAGATTTTTTAATTTGGCTGTGGAATTATAATATTTTGGTTTAACTAGGAAGCTGTATAGATCTTGTGTTACAAATTGATGCACACGATTGACTGCCATGTTAAAATGATCTAAGAATGTTAAAGGTCAAGTTATCTTTGAAATCATGTCAAGTATTTTTTTGAGTATGTTATACCATGAAAAGATTTAACCTTTCTGAGTTCCAAACCATGTTGAACACAATCTTCCCAATCATAATCAGCCAAATCCAAGTAAGTTATTTGAAAGTACTAATTCAAGTGTTCCTCATAGGTTACATGTATTGTTCCTAATGCATTTTAATTTTACCTGAGGGTATTGCATTGGCGGCAACATAGGTTCAGGAAGGTCATCTGGGAAAAAGGGATGCTCATCAGGACTGCTGTATCTACCCACCTAATTGCATTGCAAAGTCAATAAGAAAACCAGCAATAATCCTTTCTTCAATTATTCTTATAATTTATATTAAGGTTTAACATACCTGAGCATGAAGTTTTTCTGTTTCTTGAACGATATATTCTACCAAGGAGCCTTGGAACCCATCCATAGAGAAAGCATTGGGGTCATATGTAGCCAAATTATGACAATATTGAGCTCTCTCTAAAAGGCTAAATATTATGCTATCCTCCTGGCGAATTAAAGTGTGTCTTATACCTTCTAGGGTCAAATTTTCAGTTTCATCCACTCTTTTCTTCATAGCCAATGATCTACAGAAAAAAGACAGCCTAATTTTAGAGTTTAGCCATACTAAATTGAAAGCAAGATACTCCTAATCCGGCAAATGATCAATAATATGCATTTCTTAGGAGCTTATTTTTCTCTGCAAATGCATCCATAAACACATACAGCCAGACATTCCAGAAACGGCAAAAATTTGAGCTACGTTTCAAATAATTATTTGATCCCCTAGAAAGGTTTATGCAAATAAACAAATTGATTTCCTTTCTTTCAGATATTCCTTTCCCAACTTTACACATTTAGGACTACGTGAGATTTCTCATTGTCAGGTTGAACAAGAGTTTATCAAGTATTTGAGTAAAAATACTACAATATATATTAAAAAAAAAATTTAAGTGAAAACTGAAAAGAGAAGCTAAGATGTCATTCCCCAAGTAGAACCGCTCAGACTTCATAACATTTATGAATTATTATTAAGGCCTAGACTTACACTCATACACTGGAAAACATCATGTTGTGCATGTCATTTGAGAATCTATTAAATTATTAGAGACTTTTTTTTTTGCCACTAAATTATCAGACACTTAAATCAACGCAGTTTATATGGATTTCGAGAACAGGGCAATTAGCATAATTGCATAAATATCATGTGTACAGCAAAATAAAACATTCCCACTTCCAGAAGCAGATAACAATACAAAAAAATATGAGTTTAAGAGCATAAAACATAGAGCAATCTCTTGAAAACATAATAATCCACAGATCCAAACGCCCAACAAGCCAAATTTAAAAACCAATAAAATTTTAGAGAAAAGAGTTGCTATATTTGTACCCAATGGAAGTTGTAGCAGCCTGAAGAGATAAATTTCCTCTCTTTGGTGACCCTGAATTGAGCCATGTGAAGCTGTTACTTTGCATTGTTTTCAAGGGCAAGATGTAATTGACCCTCGAATTAGAAGCATGGGGGGCTGAAATGAGGGCAGAAGAGGAGGCCCTTAACAGCTTAGCCTCCATTGAGAACAGAAACAGAGAGCGCCACAAAAATTAAAGAGAGATGGTTCTTAATCTTCAAGAAACCAAGGAAGCAAAACCCAAGAAAGAGAAAAAAGAATGAAGGTATTGGGACTTTGGTGGTGGGTGTGGGGGTAGGTATTGGGTTGATTTACTGGGGGGTAGGTGTAGGTTGGAGTCTTGAACTTGAAGATGCGCATGCACCCTCAACAACAAGGATGACTCATTCTCCTCAACGTCGGTGTCTTGTCCTCATTGTTGTTGTTGGATGTTTTTTCAAAGAAAAATATAAGTTTATCAGAGTTGTTGGATTGTGATGTGGGACACTTCACACTTTGAGAGCTTCTTTAGTTGATTGAGTCTCTGCTTGCCTGTGGTTGCTTAGGTGGATAAGCCAACTAATAACGGATCCCACCTACCCAATGACTTCTTTTTTTAAAAGTAATTTTTCAGTGTAACGTGATTCTATTAATTTACTTATCAACTATTAATAATGTTATATTTAATATATGGCTTTTTTACGTAAATACCACTTGGACTATAAAGGGTGTACTTCCGTACCATCTAAATTTTTTTTTTACTATTTACTACATGAAATTATCAATATGTGCTAATGTGGCACCTACAATCAATTTTTCTGTTAAATTATTAACTTTTTTCTCAAATTTTCAAATTTGCCCTTAAAAAGTTTATGTTTTTTTTTTAATTATACTTGAGGGTAAATTTGAAAATTTGAGAAAAAAGTTAATGATTTAATAGAAAAATTAACTATAGGTGCCAAATTGGCACATATTGTTAATTTCAGGTGGTAAATAGTTAAAAAAAAGTTTGAATGGTACGGAAGCACACCCCCTATAGTTCATGTGGTATTTACGTAAAAAACCCTTAATATATTCTTATATCACTTTATGTGTTATTCTTTTTTTTTTCTTAAGTTTTTTTTATTTAATTTTTAGTGACCACGTATAAATGTCATGTAAATTAATATGAAACTGTAATAACAAAATGTGATAAATATAATATTATTGTCATACTATTTCATGATGTTATAATATATATTTATTTATTAACACTATATCTTTAAAGTATAAGTTTATTAATCTAACCATGTTATAACACGTGTAATTAGTAATAATATGAATTCCAAATTTGAGATACAAAGTGTCTATACACGTGTTCTTGTTGTATATATTAAGTGTCAATATACGTGTTCGTGTTGTACTTATTAAGTTTCACTATATGTGTTCGTGTTTTACTTATTAAGTGTCAATACATGTGTTCGTGTTGTACCTCTTAAATGTGAATACACGTATTCATATGTATGTATTATAAAATAAATGATTTTTTAAGTGAGCTATGAATCAATGAACCACTAACACATGATTTGGAATTTAAATTTTGAATCTAAATTAGGCTTGCTAGTAGTACTCTTTATAACACTAAGTGACCACGTCACATTCACACTCAAATTTTTTTCTCTTTCCTTCATTTTAAATGATATTTTAAAGACAATTTGAGAATGTAAACTATTTTGTTCACATGGAGATTGGAGACTGTAAAGTTTTAAATAACAAAAGAACAAAAATGGTCATGAACTTTGCTATATTATTTTTATAATTATTGTAATTTGTAACTTGTAAGACAATTATGGGTACAAAAATTCTTTATAGATATAATATGGGCTTTCATTCTTTTGTCTTTTTATTATTATTTTATTGGCTTACCACTTTGCTTTAGTTAAGAAATTAATAATGAAAGAATCAAGATTACTTTATTGATAGTTTTCTAAAAGGCAATGAGTGAGAATGAACTGAACTAATTTGGGCCATAAAGTAACCGGGCTTCGGCCCATCCTTCTTTTAGCAAGGGCCTGGTTGTATTGTGGGCTTAGAATACAAGTGGGCTCGGCCCGCTGGGCAATCTCCTCCTATCCTATACGAACGCAAGGTCTGTCTCAGTCTCAGTCTCAGTCTCAGACAAAATAACATCCTAGGCTGCGAGCCATAGAGATTAATTAACCATTTATTTCCCAGTTTCTCACAAACCATAATAACCGCCATGTCTTCTCCAACGTTAACCAAAACCCTCCAAAACTAAGCCTACCCTTTCTTCAATCCCTCTCTCTCCCGCCATGCAAATGTGCTTCCCATCTCGATCCCCATCATGGGTTTCCACACGAAGACTCTTAGACCAAAAGCTCTCAGACCTCCACAGATGTACAAACCTAAACCACATCAAGCAAGTCCACGCCCAAATTCTCAAGGCCAATCTCCACCAGGACCTCCACACAGCACCCAAGCTCATTGCTGCCTTCTCTCTCTGTCGCCAAATGGCTCTCGCCGTCAACGTTTTCAATCAAATTCAACAACCCAATGTCCATTTGTATAATACTCTGATCAGAGCTCACATTCAGAACTCTCAGACCTCGCAGGCTTTTGCTACTTTCTTTGATATGCAGCTTAATGGGGTTTATCCTGATAATTTTACGTACCCATTTCTTTTGAAAGGGTGTTTGGGGAAGAATTGCTTGCCTGTGGTTCAAAAGATTCATAACCACATTGAGAAATTTGGGTTTGGTTCTGATATCTTTGTGCCCAACTCGCTCATCGATGCTTATTCCAAGTGTGGGTTGCTTGGTGTTATTGAGGCAAAGAAGGTGTTCTTGGTGATGGGTGAGAGAGATAATGTGTCTTGGAATTCTATGATTAGTGGGTTGGCAAAAGCGGGTGAGTTGGGTGAAGCTCGTCGCTTGTTCGATGAAATGCCTGACAGAGATGCGGTTGGTTGGAATACGATATTGGATGGGTATGCGAAGGCCGGGCAAATGAATGAAGCCTTTGACTTGTTTCAGAAGATGCCCCAGAGGAATGTTGTCTCGTGGTCGACTCTGGTTTCAGGTTATAGCAAAGCAGGGGATATGGGCATGGCAAGAATGATGTTTGATAAGATGCCTTTCAAGAGCTTGGTTCCGTGGACTATCATTATATCTGGGTATGCTGAAAAGGGAGATGCGAAGGAGGCAATTATGTTATACGATCAAATGGAGGAAGCTGGATTGAGGCCTGATGTTGGGGCTATTATCAGTATCTTGGCTGCTTGTGCAGAGTCTGGTTTGATTGGATTGGGTAGGAAAGTCCATGCCTCAATTGAGAGGACTAGATTCAAATGTAGCACTCCAGTCTCCAATGCATTGCTCGATATGTATGCAAAGTGTGGTAGCTTGGATGAAGCATATAGAGTCTTTGATGGGATTGCAAAGAAAGATTTGGTATCTTGGAATGCCATGCTCCAAGGGTTAGCCATGCATGGACATGGTGAGAAAGCGCTTCAGCTCTTCTCTAGAATGATAGAAGCTGGGTTTCAGCCAGATAAAGTCACCTTCATTGGTGTCTTATGTGCTTGTACACATGCAGGCTTTGTGGAGGAGGGCCTTCATGCCTTCAATACTATGGAGAGGGAGTATGGGATTGTACCAGAGGTTGAGCATTATGGTTGCATGATTGACCTTTTGGGTCGCAGGGGGCGTCTCAAGGAAGCTTTTAGACTTGTGCATAGCATGCCAATGGAACCAAATGTTATTATATGGGGTACCCTTTTGGGGGCGTGCCAGATGCATAATGATCTGGAATTGGCAGAGGAGGTGCGTAATCACCTGGTTGAGTTAGACCCATCAGATCCAGGAAATTTTTCAATGTTGTCAAATATTTATGCTGCAGCTGGTGATTGGGCAAATGTTTCTAATGTAAGGCTGCAAATGAGGAGCACGGGAGTCCAGAAACCTTCAGGGGCTAGTAGCATCGAGGTGAATGATGAGGTCCATGAATTTACAGTATTTGATAAATTACACCCTAAATCCAATGAAATATATCGGATGATTGGCAGACTAGGTGAAGACCTGAAGCGAGTAGATATGTCCTCAAAGAGTATTACCAATACAATAGGTGAATAAACTGCCAAAAATGGTGTTTATTTGGTGTAGAAACACTTGTGCAGGCCTCCTAATTGGAAAGATTTCAGAGAGAAACTTCTCACCAATGTTTTTCCGTTATAGTTGTATATACTAGTTGATAAATAGAAGGGGGATCTTATGATTTGTTGCTTATGTGTATTGGTGTATGCAATTAACTTGTAACAATTGCGCAGGCCATTCATTTTTTATCAGTGAGATATAAGTTTGTTATGTCTTACTGTGTTACTGATCACTCTGGCTGATTTGCTTGTAACCCAACTTTAATTCTTAATGGGATTGTTCTTTGAAGTTATATCATTCACAGCTCACAAGCTAGTGCTTCAGAGTTTGGGAAACAACCGCTCAACAAATAACTGGGTACGAGTATGACACGTCATTTAAAAGGGTTTGATTGATCAGATACCCATTACCCACAAAGAAGGACAAGGTCCTCGTCCTTTTGTGCCATGTGTAAAGTCATATCCAATGGCCCATACTTTGGAAGCTGAGAAAGGAACATCCAGCATAGATTGGGATGGGATAGGAATAATGGGATTGGATCAAATATCACCTTGTGGTGCACATTTAGCCACACTCATTGTATATATGAATCGTTGATCTGCCATCAAAACTCATAACAAAGAAGCTAAGCAGAAAGAAACCCATCATGGAAGCTTGTTTTCTTGCCTCAAATTCCTTCACCAAAACCTTAGAACACAGCCCCTCAGTAAGACCCAAAATTTTCACTTCCCCCATTAGAAATTCTGCTCAATTTCACTGCAAAAGAGTTGCCATTCGATCTTCAATAACATGTAATTGAAAGTTGGTGTATTGCTTTTGTTTCAAACAGGGAATACTACCCTACTCCTCTTACATTTGCTAATGGGTATCTGTCTAATGATAGGTTGCCGCATGGATTCATCTCCACCGTTCAACGATGACAGCAAACCTTCCATTGATGCCGATTGGCGATCATTCAGGGCAAAACTGGTAGCTGCAGAAAAAGCACCAAGGCCCAAAGAGACCACTTCCTCATTTGTTGATCTTGACACTGCGGTGGATGTGGATCATCCTCCTCAACCCATCACTGTTGGTGACAAATGGGCTCACACAATCCACGAGCCCGAAAAGGGTTGCCTACTCCTTGCCACCGAAAAGCTTGATGGGGTTCACATTTTCGAACGCACAGTCATTTTGGTGTTATCCACTGGGGCTTTGGGCCCATCCGGCATCATACTCAACCGGCCCTCACTTATGTCGATAAAGGAAACAAGATCGACAACTGTAGATGTTGCGGGCACATTCTCTGATAGGCCATTATTTTTTGGTGGCCCTTTGGAGGAGGGGATGTTCTTGGTGAGGCCTAAAGGGGGTGATGATGGGGTTGGGAGGAGTGGTGTTTTTGATGAGGTGATGAAGGGATTGTATTATGGGACAAAGGAAAGTGTGGGGTGTGCGGCTCAAATGGTGAAGCGGAATATCGTTGGGCTTGATGACTTCAGGTTCTTTGATGGGTACTGTGGGTGGGAGAAAGAGCAGTTGAAGAATGAAATAAGGGCTGGGTATTGGACTGTAGCTGCTTGTAGCCCAACTGTAATTGATTTGAGTAGTGTTGGGAGTGTTGGGCTTTGGGAGAAAGTCCTTGGGCTTATGGGCCGTAGGAAGGTTTGGTGAGATCTGGTTCTGGTTGCAGAATGTTAAGAGTGTAAAATATGTGGTCAACTGGTTACCATGGACTTGTTTAGTTGGTTCGCATTCTCAAATATTTGTATTAGTCACTAATTTGCTAATGTACATGTACTCTACAGCAAAAGACTATGAAACTTTTTTTTGATAATGATGTTACGAATTGATTATGTGATTCTTTGGCAAATATAACAAAAATAAAAAACCAAGTAATTGGGTGAGTGGTGATATGCTATCCCGTTGAATTAATGATGTGTCTTGAATTTTCAATTTAAGGCTAATTAATGGTAGATATATATATATATATGTATATATTAAAATTTAAAATTATGTTAATTTATTTTATTAATTGACATGACATTATCACATCAACTGTCTTATAAGTGGTCAATTAATATAATTAAAGGAATGTATACAAATAATATTACTCATCTAACAATATTAAATGTATCATCAAATATGACAAATATTACTTAAGAATTGTGATTAGGCAATATTATTCTGATCCCTCGGACCAAAAGAAAATGGGAAAAAGCTTCTAAAAGCATAAATGAATAATTGCCATAGATAACAAGTAACAACCCATGGTGATAGTCAATTATTTGTATTAGTCACTAATTTAAATAACATTATCTTAATACATGTCTTGTTGGCGTGTAATTAAAATGCAAAACGAAATTCATCCCCCAAATAATGTTCGTTCCTACTCTTGAGTTGACCTAGAAGAGGCAGTATTGGAATAATGAAATAAAACCAATCGGATTTGGACAAAACAAACAAACACAAAAAATATAATAATTCAATAAAAGAATCTATTTCTTTGCATAATTGCAATAGAAACTACAAGGTCTACAATGCAAATTTCAATTTTCTTTTCTCATATTTGGAAAGTCTTAAATAAAAAAATACAAGCCACGCACGCGCCTTTCACTGCACGTGGACAAACCTCCCGACCACCTCAGACATCAAACGTCATCGTACAAAGCTAAATCTATCAGACTATAAGCCTATCTTCGTACATGATGTACTTACGAGACGTATTTTTCACGCGCAGAATACGCGCGTGCGCTTTACCAGTCCGAGAAAGATCCAATCAAGAAGGGTCAGCCACTTTCGGAAACTGTTAGGTTGTTGCTTCAGCAAACCCAGGTGTCCCCATCTTTTGAAGTACTTTCCGAATATAAATATGTGTACCCAAAAAGCATGGAAGGTGGAGAGAATCTAGAAAATGTGAAAAAAAGAAAAGAAAAGAAAAGAAAAAAAATACCCATATCTTTCACATCCTCAAAGACCCAGAAAAAGAAAAGTAATAATTAATAGGGAAAAAAATCATTGGAACAAAAGCCATAGGTGAAGCAAGGTATATAGAATAATGGCAGACCGCAAGTTGACAAATTTGAAGTCCTTGTTCTTGAACAAGTCATTTGTTGTTGTTGTTGTTGCTGTTGCTTCTCTGTAGGAAAAAAGATCTTCTCTGTTTGGGGATGTGGGATCCCTCTATTTTCTCATCAGATTCTGGCCCAGCAGATCTGAATTGCTGCTGTATATTCCTTTGTCTGGGGACAACCTAAGTTTCTTCTTCAATGGCACTACAGAAGTACCCACTTCTTTGTTTGGGTTCTACGAGGTGGTTATCTTTGTGTTCTGGGTCATGGTCTTCTTGGGTTGTTATCAGTTTTGTTCACTTACTCTTATGTGTTGGGGCTGTGAATTATGATGGAGCTGAATTGGTTTCTAGGTCGTTGCCAGTTTTTGGAAGTTTTGGTGAATTTATAGGGGAACTCTAATAAAGCTTGTAGGAGGATAACCATATGAGGTAATTTTCAATTGTGTGTCTTAATGGTGTTTGATTATTTGTTAGAATTTGATGGTTCTGGTGCTTGATTCTACGGCTCTCTTTTTCTCTGCTTTATTTTATTTCTTGGTTACTCTTTAACATTTAATTAATATCTGCAGTCACACATTAACATTGATTTGGGTGATTGGTTTTATACACTCTTTTCTCTTTTGTTGAATAGCCAAATTTTTTCCTTTTATGGGTTATGTACTTAAAATGAAATGCTATTTCCAAAATTGTGTCTTATAGGCATAATTGGATAGTGAATTCTTGCTGATTTACTCTATTTGCTGAGCAAAGATTTCTGCTTTCTCCATCTAATATTTTCTGATGTGAAAGTTGGTTGAGCTAGTATTGATGACTTCTTCAAAAATATATATTTTCTCCAAATCTTGTGAAAATTTGGAAGTAGTGATTGTGAGTTGCCTCAAGTTGCAGTATGTAATTATCTAATGTATGTGGGGCTGATTGTTTTGGCAATACTGAGTATTCTGTTCTTTGCTTATTCGTAAAATTTAAGTCCATTATTTCTCTCTATATCCAAGTCAATTTAGCAATGTTTCTTGAGTTAATTGCAGGAATGGGAACTGAAGTACAGTCAAAGATGTATCTACCAGGATATTATTCCATACAGAATCTAAGTAGCAATGTTGACCATGGTAGCTGGTCCATACTCCATGAGAGCAAAACCTTGAAGAATGGGCAACAATATGATATGTTCCCGGCAAGGGCAGTTATGGATGGATTTCATGGAGGCAATAAGGAACAACTGAGGCATATTATAATGAAGCACGACGCCATATTCAGGCATCAGGTGTAGATTCTAAGACCTTTATATCTTGGGTTAAGTGTCAAATTTTGAGAACCCAAAGTAGTTAGCTAATACTTGAACATCTTTATGTGTGATTTTCTCATTCAGCTGAATGAACTTCATCGTCTTTACGAAAGACAAAAGGACTTGATGAATGAGATCAAAAGCAAAGAACTACTCATACATCCAAAAGCAACAGTGACATTACAATCAACTCTTTTTTCATCTGGCTTTCAAACTGATGACAGAAAGAGTTGGCATATTTCTAATTTTCCCGTGGTTGATTCCGATTATTATGGTAGACCATCTGCATCGAGTTCTGGTATCAGCCAATGTAATTCTATCGGAAAAACCATGCAAACCTGTGGTGGCCCCAGGCAAAGTGGAGTCAGGTTGAAGGACCGTGAACCTTTGGATTCCAGAGGCAAGAAGCGTCCGAGAAGATTGTTCAACCTTGAACTTCCAGCCAATGAATACATCAGTGATGAAGAAGAACCAGAAGGAGTTGTCATGGGGTCAGGAACAGAAGACTGTCCTCTTAACAAAAGACATGAGGTTACTCAGGCAAGAGATAAAATTTTATTTAATCACATTGGCGAAATATCTGGGTATAACAGTAGTGCTTTGAGCTCTGGTTTGTGTTTAAACAGAAGTAATGGTTTGACCAATCTGAATGAACCCATTCAGATTGATAAAGTGTCTGCTACAACTTCTGTTTTTAATTTTGGCAAAGACACCAACTCCAAAGAGGAGATAGAAAGGCAGGCTTTATGTGCAAATGCATATCAAGGAGTCTGGCCTTTTGCAAAGAAATTCCCTGAAAACCCACAAATGGGGAAGGATGGAAGAGTTAGTAATCTGCATTTAAAGAGTGAAACGAACCAAAAAGGGTGGTTAGCAAATACTCTCAAGTCTGGTAAGCATCTAGCTATCTAATTTCTTGTTTTATTTCCAGCGGGAACTTGAAGTCCCTATTAAAGGTCTGAATTCCATTATTGTGCAATTTTACCTCATTTACAAGTTTGAATTAAACAATTTCAGATTCTTGCTTGCTTATACTAATCTTATCTGAACCAATGAGAATTAGTTAAACAATCTTCCTCCAGTTGTTAACTTTACTGCTGATAGAGCACAAGACTATCAAAGTTTACAAAGGGTTGCTGTTTTCTTCAGTTTAAACTAATAGATTGATATGCTTTCATTTCAGAGCAAACAAGAAGTTTTTCTGGTGGAAGCTTTGGTCTTCAAGATTCTAAGAAGTCGTGTGAATCATCAGTAACTGAAGCTAGGAAAGCCTATGAGCCAACTAAGGTTTTCTCTTCTGATCAGAATAAAACGGAGAAATGGATAAATAGTACAATTTTTGGTATTCAGATCTCTGAAAGAAATACTGATTCATCTGCTAAGTCTTCTCAGTCTGATGTGGCCATTTCTGAGTCATCTCCGAATTTGACAAAACCTCCAAGTAGATTGAGCCAGAACTTAATAGCAGCTCAAGGAAACACTTTCTTTAATACCTCAGCACAACCTAATAGGGCTTCAATCATGTTGCAGCAAAGCCCTGAACTTATCAGGGACAGATTCCTTGTAGATTGTAATTCAATACCGTCAACTCCTTGTCTAGAAGCTGAGGTGTCACACCAAAATGGTGTTTTCTTTTGTGCCAAGTTGGAGGCTAATGAATCACAGGCTTGTCACCCCTCAATCACCCTTGGCTTCCAAAATGGAGACAGCAACCACAATTCTACTTCTGAAATATTTGCACAACATGATCATCGAGTGCACCATTCGAGTATAGGTCGCAGGGTGGATGCGAAGTCTGAAATTGATGTGAATGATGTTGCGCCTCTGAATAAATATCTGCATGGAGTAACTGGTGAACAAAATACATTTTCTCTCCATGGGCTGAGGAACCAAGAAAACCCACAAGGAAGATTGCATTGGCTTGAAGCAATGCCACTTTGCAATGGCAAGTCTTCCAAAGAAAGTGAAGCTTCTCATCAGATGAAAATAGATTCCTTGTGGAGCTATTCTAAGAAGTTCGTTAACCGACCAGATTTGAGAAAGGTCCTCTCTCAAAGTCCTATTCAGGATTCCTCGTCGTTAATTCGTGGCCATGATGCTGAGAATGGCAAACCTGATTGTCTTACTTCTATAGTTGACAGTGGCAACTCTATTAAAATTGGGTTAGCTAAAAGCAATATGGTTCATGATCCCGTGTCACACATGCGTAGAGAGCAACTGAAAGCAGAGGGTCTGGTTTTAGAAAAAGGACTGGCTAATGACAATGCGGATTCAAGACACCAAATAGATTTAAATAGATGTATAACTGAAGAAGAAACTCAAATGACACCCAGTTCTCCAATTATGAAGACCAAAACAGGGATAGATTTGGAGGCACCAGTGATAGTTGAAACAGATGTAGCTGGGGAAGATTCTTTGGAGAGCACATGTAAGGAACTTTTTGACTCACCTCACGAGGATCTTACCAGGGTTGCAGCCGAGGCTCTAGTTGCCATCTCTTCATCCCAAGCTCATGATATGCAGGATAATGCTACTCATGATCTTGGAGAAAGTGCCACTTGTCAGGAAAGCGATGCTTCAGTGAGTGACTGCCTTCTTTGGTTTGCAGAAACAATTTCTTCACATGAAGAAAATTTTGAGAATGAGAATGTGGCAAAGGTTAAGTCTACTACAGCCTGTGATGAAGAGTCCTTTCCAGATATGATGGATTACTTTGAGTACATGACATTAAATTTGGTGGAAACCAAGGTAGAGCAGTACTCCTACATGCCTGCGGATTCAGACAAACCAAAAGAAGAAGCGGAATTGACAAAAAGGCCACGAAGAGGTCAGACGAGGAAAGGGAGGCAAAGGAAGGACTTCCAGAGAGATATACTTCCCGGTCTTGCTTCTTTGTCAAGAAATGAGGTGACTGAGGATCTTCAAATAATTGAAGGGTTGATTAGAACAGCTGGTGGCAGTTGGCAGTCAGGAGTGACACACAGAAACGCCGGCAAGAGTGGTAGGGGAAGGGGGAGGAAGCGTTTGGGAAATTGTGCTCCCTCTACTACTGTGGCCACTGCAGTTAGCCAGCCTCAGATTCAGCAGCCTAAATGTGGGGAGCTGCAGGGACCTGAGGAAACAAGTCTAACAGGTTGGGGTAAGAGGACAAGGCGTCCACCACGGCAAAGATATCCGACTAGTATTTCTCTTGTTCCTGATCTAAAATAAGTAGGGAGATCAGTCCTTTTCGTACTGATTCATAAGGGCATTGGAGTTGGAGTTAACATGGACCTGATGCCTCAGGTTTCCCAAGCCATGGAGTTCTAATTGTACATGTTAATGCAAATTTGAGTTATGTCCTGTATTCTTGGATGGACTTGTATGATCAATCATAATAAGCTCGCAGAAGAAATTGTTGAACTGAAGAGTGTAACATAACTGCAAGGATTTTGTAAAGAATGATATTTTATTGGAACTCCTTGTTAATTACTGAGAGTAAATCAGTCATCAGATATATTACTCTTTTATCTCTTCTTGTCAGTCATTTGAATTTTGAAGGGTAGTGTTTGGTGAATTGGCGACTTACAAACCTTGAGGATCATCTTTTCTTTGGTTCAAGTTTGAGATTATGCCAAACCTGAAATGGGTTTGATTGGGGTCGTTTTGTTAATGGTATTGGAACTCTTGCCTCCTCTTCTGAACCATCTGCTTTGTGAGCATTGTGGCCAACTCCTACGACTACTTGAAAACACTGTATGCAACTGCAGTTGCAGCACTTGTTCATGCCTTTCACAAATTGAAACAAGTGATCATGAATATTGGTCGCCTCAGGGAGGAAGCACAGGAGCAGATCCATGGGCAACCTATACTAAATTATTAAAGATTGGCTACAGCACTTCTTTTTAATCTTTCATGCCTTAATTTGACATATCCAATTAGCTGATGATGATGAAGGGCCCTTGCAATGCCTTTGTTGTCCTTTCTAAAACAAAAAGCCCAAATGAGAATTACCATCAGTAGAGACATTAGTCACATTACCCTGTTTATACGTTCATAACCCTGTTTATCATCGAGTTATTTATTTATTAATCATAGTGGTGTCTCGACTTTTGTCGTTATTAGCATACAAATGTAGAAAGTAAATGACTAGCTGAGATTCTGAGAACACGTCTCAATGAAAGAAGCTTGGATCCGCACACGCATTTCATCACATAATCAATATATCATCCAGCTTGTTCACAAACTGAGCAAGGGGAGGAAAAAGTGAGCTCTGCATTAAGGGTGGAATTAATGGAGGACAACACTTCGATTAAGTTAAAAAATTAACTCTCCACGTTCACACTTTACGAATCCAATCTCTTTTGATTTTGTTTTATTGTATATCAAATTTTATGATCAAACTTTGTTCTTGATAATCGAACTACTCTTGATTTTGGAACTTGTTCTTGACGACGGAACTCGTTAAGATTGTTAAACACTGCCTTAATGTATATTGATGGGTCACTCATTCTTCACTATGAGCGAATATGTTGGGCTGTAATTGGAAGCTTCCTTGTTATTTAATGAAGGTTTCTCATGATGATATTTATTTGTTCTTCCTTCGATTCTTAATGATGAAACTGGGTTTCTCATGATGGAGCTCGGTAACTCGGTTCCTGACTGGGTTTTTGATGATGCAACTCGGTTCAACTCAGTTCTCGACAATGGAACTCAGTTCGATCTCTTGTTGATGGAATTAGTTAAATTAACTCTTCCATTGGCCATAGTGTCATTAATTAATTGAACTCAAAGCTATGACTTTTTTGGTAAGAAAAGCTCTGGTTTTTTTGGTCTCTTTTTTTTTTTTAAAAAAAAGCTTTGTTATTAATGTTTGTAAATGGTGGTGATTTTAAAGGCAAGACATTACACATGCAATGCAATTCTGTGTTCCTGATCACGATCATATATATTGATAACAGCACAAGTGGGGAGCATAATGACAGTACTCCTACCAAGGCATTGCACAAATATATATTCTTTCTCCTCGCCATGCAAGGCTTGCTCCTCCAACTGAAACAGCAGCAGGGAGCAGCCGCCGGTAATGGAATTGGGTCTCCATTTGTCACAAACTACGTGACTACAGTCATGTTTATTGTTGCTTTATTCCTTTACGTGGGTTCATTGCTTTATTTTTATTGTATTTGTACATATTATGATTTATATTTATATTAGGTGTTTAAGGTGTTTATGTTAATTGGTGTTTATATGCTGATGTTTATAATTGCTAGCAATGTTTTTTTTATAATATAGGTATTACACAAAGGGGAATGCTATTCACTTTTTCCACCAACCTTTTTTATTATTATTCTCATTTCACAATGTAAATTATGATTGGAATCATTCATGTTTTAGATCTAATTATGAATATCGTCTCTAAAAAAAAACAATTAAATTGAAATCGTTTAATTATGTAATTGTAATCAAATAAAGAGACGGTTTTAGTTACAATTTGATTTACCTTTAATTTATTTGTAACAATTATATTGTTAAACGATTTTCGATTTAGTTTATTTTTTGCATAGATATTTAAATAATTATCTACAAGATGAATGGTTTCCAGTCATGAAAATAATTATGAAATGAGAATGATAAAGGAGAAGGTCGGTGGATAGTATTCTTCTTATAGAAATTCAACAATTAAAGCAATCAAAATTAATACTCATAAATACTACAAATCATAGATTTTTTATTAATTTATATATTTATCTCGAAAGGTAAAATAAACATTATGAAATATTAGTGTGAAAAAAATGAATTTATATATAATATTAAAGTCAACTGAACCGCACATAATATGTTATGATTAAAATGAAGCTATATCTAAAGCTCTTTATTTTGTTTTGTTCAAAGCAGAAATGCTAATTATGTGGTCGAAATGACTATTGTTTTTTTGCCAAACTACATTTTTTAGTCTCTGTACTTTGATGAATTTACCACTTTCATTTCTAATATTTTAATTTCGACATTTTTATTCCAGTACTTTAAATACGATTGCAATGGATCATTTTTGTCATTTGTTTTTGTTTTGTTGACAAAAATATTCTACATGCATTACGAGAAAGGCACATGATGTCGATTTGTCTTTGTCTAGGTGGACAGATAAGTCTGATTTGACACTCACGAGGAAAACACATGATGCTATATATGATTTTTCCGTCAACAAACTAATGAAAAATGACAGAAAAGACCTAATTGCAACCTTATTTGAAGTATTGAATTAAAAATATCAAAATTAAAATAATAGAATAAAAGTGAACTTTATGAAGATAGAGGACTAAAAATGTACTTTAGCCTTTTTTTTGGGTTGGCTGTGCAAATGACCGTTGTTAATTAACAAAATGAAATCTTAATGGCTGTTAAGCTTTTTCTGCACTCAACCTGTAATTTCTCTCCTTTCCGCACTAGACAAAGCTCCTGAAAAATGCGAATATTGACTCTTTTATGAGACCATTGACTCTTATGAAATAGGCAAATAAAGACAACTACCAAATGCTTTTACAATGTGGGTTCAATAGGGCAAATATAAAAACGTACATTTCTTCTTCGATATTGGCATTCTCTGAAGATCGAGGGGTGACTCTTTAATGAGAACATTGACTCTTATGAAATAGGCAAAAATAAAGACTAACTACCAAATGCTTTTACAATGTGGGTCCAAAAGGCAAATATAAAAACGTACATTTCTTCTTCCATATTAGCATTCTCTGAAGATCGAGGGGTTACTCGGAAGGGAAGAGCTCACTCTGCAAAAAGCGTGGAATTAATGGCGAATAACACTTCGGTTAACTCTCTACGTTTACAAGTGTTAGAATACAAATCTTAACTCTTTTGCTTTAAATTTTGTTCTGTGTAGCATATCAACTTTGTCCATGTTGTCTTGTTGTATAGTCTCTAACTTCCTTAATTGTGAGTATTTATTTTGGCCAATATATAATTGACAATATCTATATATCTGTTAATTAATTATTATGTTGAAGGAAATAGCTAGCTAGGAATCCCCGTTACGTACGTACTAAGATTTATCCACTTTTATTTACCATCAATTAATAACTTTTGGGAGACGTCAGAGCTCTGTTAATCCAATATGGAAATATATATGCTGTCCGGCCGGTTGGCCATATTCGATTCAACATGAAATAATTTTTTTCGTGGATAATCTCAATCTCTGTTATTTAAATATATGGGAACCAGTAATTTTTGTGATGAATCTAAACTCAAAGCTTTCTATACCCATAAAGTCACAGCTCTGTTTCAGCCTACAAAATTAAAGAAACTCAAAGTACGTTAGTAATATATGCAATTCTGTTTTTCTGATGATCGATCGCCATATATTGATAACAGCACTAGTGGGGAGCTTGGTCACAATTCGACAGAGGCATTGCAAAAATATATTTTCTTTCTGCTCACCATGCTAGGGTTTCTCCTCCAACTGAAGCAGCAACAGGGAGCAGCCGGTAATGGATCAAATGTTTCTCCAATATTTGTCACAAACTACGTTACTGCAGTCATGTTTATTGTTGCTTTATTCCTTTACGTGGGTTCATTGGCAACTCTCAAGATCATACTCCAAGCGTCTTCCATTGATAATTCAGATTTGCGTGCAGCTCAAGCATTCATGAATAAAATGAGCCTTTTGTGTGGAACTCTTGCCACCATTCTACTATTGCTCATGCTTGTTCCAGCTTTTGGGTGGTTGTTCCTCGTCTTCTGGACCATTTGTTTTGTGAGCGTTGTGGTCAAGTCCTACCAATTCTTCAAAACATTGTATGCAACTGCAGTTGCACCACTTGTTCATGCCTTCCACAAATTCATAAAGAAATTCTACCACTCCACAGAAGAAGCCGCGGACCAGGCTGACCAGATCAGTGAGATAGCATAAGTAATCAATTCCTACCACTACGTTTCTTTAATTCTATCAGCACTCATTTGTAACTTTGTTGTATCTCAAAACATTTCCTAGCTATTTGTTTTTGTGTATTTTCCTGGATTTTTCTCCGATGTGGACGTGCTTTCCCATCCTACACCTACGTAGTGTAAAACTGTAAATATTCTGTATTTTAGTCCGACCTCTCGTGTTTTCCCTTTTTCTTTTTTTTTTTAATATTTACTTTTTAAATTTTTGGTTAGTTGGGAGCCTAAGCCCAAATACAAGAAAAAGGCCTTGCTAGCCCAACTCCAAGAATAAGCACAAATTAGCAATTACCTTGTGCAGAGACATTACATGACAACTGCTCAAGGCTGCAACACCCGTTCCCAACCCTTTCCTAACCCTTTCCTGCATTGTAGGGTTAAACTTACTTTTTGTTTTACGTTAAGTGCCATTGTTAGTCTTACTTTTTCAATGGGATATGCTTTCTCCATAGCTTAATGTATTTCTGTAAGTTCGAAATAAATATAAATTAACCAGGCCTTTTGATTTAGTATTTCTCTCTATCATGATCAATACGTTTTAAGTTATAATCTCTCAATTTCAAATCAAAACAAAAACAAATCTGAGATAAGATACCAAATAAAACTCCCCTTCTTAACTAAATCAGTAAGGAACATTTTTCCATAGTTAAAATTATGAATACATTCGAATTCATAAAAGAAGTTTACAATTTATAAGAATTTAATACCTCAAATTTAGGTATGAATTATATTACATTTGAATTTATAAATAAATAAAATATTGTCTTTGTCTTTGTCATTCATTTGTAAATAATAAAAAGCAGTCACTAGTGATTACTTTAACTACTCCAAAGCAAACGAAGAGAGCAGCCTTACTTGTCTGAGCGATGTGGGATAAAATGAAGAGAATAACTTACCTGTCCCGGTTATTGGGACAGGTGTACCCCCCATCTCCCCCTCTCACCCTCTCTTCTCTTTGTCTCTCTGTTTTGGGGTGCCACCTGTCCCTATAACCTGGACAGGTAAGTTCTCCTCTAAAATTAAAACTCACACTCACTCCCTTCTTTTTTAGCCAGGACAAGTCCAGAAGCCCATGTCTGATGAAAGCTAGTAATTTTGGCCCAAAAAAGAAGAAAGCTAGTAATTGAATGGAATGAGAAAGGTTTGGGTTTGTCTTACAAGTTTATTATATTCATTCACAAATTCACATTCTTCAACTCTCAACTTCAACCTCTTCTTACTCCCAAACTCTCAATCATGCAAGAACCTCAATCCCAAACCCCCAACTCTCAATACGATCTAATAATCTTGGGAGCTTCAGGCTTCACAGGCAAGTATGTAGTCAAAGAAGCCCTCAAATTCCTCAACACCCCTTCATCTCCTCTCAACTCTCTAGCCTTAGCTGGTCGCAACCCCACAAAACTAACCCAAACCCTCAAATGGGCAGCTCACCCAAACCCCCCACCTTTCATTCCCATCCTCACCGCCGACACCACTGACCCTTCTTCGCTCCGCCGCCTCTGCGCCCAAACCCGGCTCGTTCTCAACTGCGTTGGACCCTTCCGCCTCTACGGCGACCCCGTCGTCGCCACTTGCGTCGAAACGGGCTGCGATTACTTGGACATATGCGGAGAGCCGGAGTTCATGGAGAGAATGGAGGCTCAGTACCATGTCCAGGCCGCGGAGACCGGTTCTTTGGTGGTTTCCGCATGTGGGTTCGACTCGGTTCCTGCTGAATTCGGCTTCATTTTCAATTCGAGGCAGTGGGTCGGTCCCGCCGTGCCCAACCGAGTCGAGGCTTATCTGAGCTTGGAGTCTGATAAGAGGATTGTTGGGAATTTCGGGACTTATGAATCGGCGGTCTTGGGTGTGGCTAATGCGGACAAGTTGCAGGAGCTCAGGCGGTCCAGACCCAGAAGACCTAGGCCTGCGGTAATGGATAATCAAATTCTCAGCGTTTTAATTTGTTGTCTGCATTGTGCTTTTTTGAATTTTTTTTGGGAAATTGGGATCTGAAAGTTTATTGATTTGAGTATTCTAAGTTGAATGTCTTTATAATTTGCTGCTTTGTTCTGTTGCTGGAAGGGAGAACAAAAATTATATGTTAAATCTTTGTAGTTTGTACAACAGTTGTCCCAGTGTAGCGACTGTTATTGCTAGAAACCAATATAAATTTAGCTTGTATTTTGTATCGCATTTGTATGTTGCTTTTATTTTCTTGGTTTGCTCAGCAAGCAATTATTAAAGAATGTAGCATTTCTAGTTTGAGGAATTTGTCTGGTCTTTTCAGAATATGCATGTATATATTATGCGGTGGGGCAGCTCATAAGTTAATCTTTATTGACTTTAATGGTTGCAGATTCCTGGTCCTGCTCATCCTAAAGGACCAACTATAGAAGAACAAAAAAATATTGGCCTTTGGGCTTTGAAGCTACCTTCAGCAGATGCTATAGTTGTACGAAGAACGCTTTCTGCTCTGACTGAAAACCCCCGTGGTCTTCCTGGAAGGAATGAGAGTGCTGAACCCGTTGAGAAAAGAGAAGCCTTCTGGTCAATGGTGAAGCCTGCTCATTTTGGGGTAAAGATAGGCTCAAAGTCTCGGTTGGGCATTTTTCGTATCATGACAGTTGGAATCTTTATTGGGCTCTTGGGTAGATTTTCCTTTGGGAGGTGGCTCCTCTTGAAGTTTCCCTCATTTTTCAGTGTTGGATGGTTCAGGAAGAAGGGTCCCTCTGAGGATGAGGTGAGAAGTGCTTCATTTAAGATGTGGTTTGTTGGGCATGGTTTCAGTGACAGCAGTCTTGTTTCAGAGGGAAACTTAAAACCTGATATGGAAATAATAACAAGAGTGATGGGGCCTGAGATTGGCTATTTGACGACACCAATAATTCTACTTCAGTGTGCTCTTATTCTTCTGAAGCAACGTGACAACCTTCCGAAGGGAGGAGTTTTCCCACCTGGGATTGTATTTGGCCCAACTGATCTCCAAGAAAGGCTCCAAGAGAATGGAATTTCTTTTGATGTCATTTCAAAGAATGCTATTTCTGGTTAACTGGTACAGATATTCCGATAAAATAAATCTATAGTTAGAAGTAAGTATAAAACAATGATGCATAATAAACCAGAAGTTACTTTTATTTTCTTATTATGTTTTGATTCATTTGACAACAGTGGTAATGAATGTGATGAGATTATGGTTTAATCTGCATCTGATTTGTCTCAACTGATTGCATATTTGTTTCTAATCTGAGCTCAGTACTGATTTCATCTTGGAATTTTCTAACCTGGAGGCTGGAGCCCATTGAATGAAGGTTTAACTATCCTAAAACTTCTTCCATGTCTTGATGAGAGCATTGAGGCTCTTTGTAGAACTACCACCATCTCCAACTGCCATTCTAGCCTCTTCTCTAATTTGCAGTGCTTTCGATCTCAACAACTCGTTTCCCATTATCTCTCTGACCCTCTCTGCAATGTCCGCGGCTTTCACCAACATCTCCCCCTCACCCCACCCCCAACTGTTAACCCACATTCCCAGTCCAATTCTCTCCACCAAATCTGCATTGATTTTCTGGTCCCCGTGTTGTGGCCAAGCCAATACACGCACACCATTCCAGAGGGCCTCAGTCAAGGAATTCCAGCCACAGTGACTCAAAAAACCACCAATTGCTGGGTGGCTTAATATCTCCTCTTGGTTCAGCCATTTCTTCACTGCCAATCCATTTTTCTTCACCCTCTCCCCTAATTCCTGTCCAAGCACCTCGATCAGTTTCTCATCGTCTTCGATGTCAACTTTCTTATCCTTCACAATCCACAGAAACCTACAACCACTTATCACCAAGCCATGACCCAGCTCTCTAATTTGCTCCCTTGACATGGCAGTCCTACTCCCAAAGCTGATATAGAACACTGACCCAGTTGGTTGATCATCAAGCCATGCCAGTTGTTGGTTTTTGTCATAGATACAAGGTGCAAGTGGCCCAATGGCAATTACTGATGGTAGCCGTTCTAATACTTTGCCTTCATTTAGCGCTGCCAGAGTCTGACGCTCTATGCTTTCATATGAGTTGACCAAAATCCCATTTGATTCTGTCATTTTCTTACCATTCTCTATGAAAAAGGTCTTCAGTAAATTATTACTCTCCTGTAGAAGTGGTGGAGGAATCCAGGGTTTTGGTATTGGTTCTAGACCTGAAACTTCGACATCATCTCTTATCCGTCCATTTGGGCTAAGCATGGTGTGGAAGGATACGTAAAGTGTCAACATTTTGGCAGATGATGTGAAGAAAATGTAGTTAGGAAGTCCAAGAGAATCAGTCATAGGAATAACTGTGGAGGCCAAGCTCATGTCTGTGATTATAGCAGACAGAGGTGGAAATAGTGAAGATAGAAGAGGAGAGAGTAGGTGAGAAGAGCGCCGTATTAATTCAAAATGGTTGTAAAAAGGGTCTTCTGAATTGGCAGATGGCTCATCAAGTGGAAGGAGATGAAGATGCTTTTGAGTAATTTGTGGGAAGGTAGTGAATAAGTGAGACAAACCTCGTGACTCTGCAAGTGAGACGGTTGGAATTGGAGTGATGAAGGTGACATGGACATTGTGTGCTGTGAGCGAAGCAGCAAGCCGAAGGAAGGGCGTGAGATGACCCATGCCGGCACTTGGAAGGAGAGCTACATGAGTAAATCTTAGATCACTGGAATTTGACATTTTAAGGGAAAAGAATGATTTGGTGAGAGAACCTTGACTAGTTTCGGAATATCTACAATGGAAGCAATGCAGAGCATATTTATACTGATAAGGCTGAGGAGTCCACAATCAGCAGATGCACTAATAGTCAAGTCTGACCAGCAGATGCATTGAATATGCATGCTAATGTGGTACAGTAGGCAAAGTCTAGTAGGAAACGACAGGTACAGCTTTTCTTGAATGCCAAGAAAGTTTGGACTAACAGAATATGCTGACGTTGCTGCAGGCACTCTACTGGCTTTTAGCAGGAGCAAAGCTAGCGCATGCTTAGACTATAGCTTTCCTTCTCTTAAATAATGTTATTTTTCAAAGGATAATTTATATAAAGAACCTGATTAGACCAAAGCTTGCTCAAACTGAGAGAACGCCGGTCAATTCCACCACTATTTTTCTTGACCACGAACAATGTGGCATATCAAGATGGGAAAGAGTTGCATTTTTATCATTTATGCAAGCATTCAAATTACAAGGCAAGAAATAGTAACTTGTGGCGAAAGCTGTTTATTTCTTGCTTTGTTTATTTGTTGCTTTGTTATTCTCACTACTTAGAAGTTCAGTTTTTTGGGTAAAGAAGCTCAAACTAATGCCCGACTGACACTGTTCAAATTCTTTAGTAATACTTCTTAGGGGAAATGGTAGCTTTAACATTCAATAGAATGCAAGACCCAGCCAAACATATAGCCAATTTGATATTAGAAAATTACATGATCCTTAATATAAAATTGCACGGAATTATCAGTTCCTCTTCTGCTTAAGATTTTCCATGACTTCCATGAGCACCTTCTCAGAGTTCCCACCAGTACCAGTAGCCTTCCTAGCCTCTTCCGCCACCTTCCTGGCCAATTCCCTCAACTTCTCATTTTCCATTAAATCCACAATCTTTTTCCCTATGTCTTCACCATTCACCAACCCTTCAAGACCCCAACCCCAGTTCCTCTCCCATATTCCCAACCCTGCCTTCTCTACAACCTCTGCATTCACACTCTGATCCCCATGTTGTGGCCATGCCAGCATCGGCATCCCTTGCCGAGCTGCTTCCATAACCGAGTTCCACCCGCAATGATTGAGAAACCCACCAATGGAAGGGTGTTCCAGAATGTGCTGCTGGCTCACCCACCCCTTCACCACCATTCCCTTGTTCTTTGTTCTTTCCAGAAATGACTCCCCCACCAGGTCTTCTACCTGTTCTTGATCATCTTTATCAACTTTACTGGTTTTAAGCACCCACAAAAATCTATATCCACTTCTCTCCAGCCCATTTGACAGTTCTCTTATCTGAGCATTTGACATGGCTGTTCTGCTTCCAAAACCCACATAAACTACAGACTCTGCTGGTTGGCTGTCTAGCCATGAGAGATAGTACTGGTCCTGGTCTTTCTTGAACTCAAGAGTTTGTAGAGGTCCGATTGGGAGGATTGGTGGGAGATTGCTTAAAACTCTGCCACTGTTGACAGCAGCTAGAGTTTCTGGTTCAAAATCACCAAAAGTGTTCACTATGATCCCTTTTGCCTTAGACAAAGCTTGAGCATTTATAAGTATTAGTGATGTAAAAAGATGATTTGGGTTCTTAAATGGGGGAGGAATGCTTGTAATGGGCAGAGGGCTCAGGCCTGGGATGTTGACTTGAGCGAGAGTACTGCTGCTAAAATTTAAAGAGTTATTGGATAGAAGGATTGGAAGGTAAGCCATGAGACATAAAAACTTAGAGGAGGTGGTGGAGACAATGTAATTGGGGATGCCAAGATCATCAGCAACTGGGGAAATACTTGAAGCCACTCCAAAGTCTGAGAAGATGGCAGAGACCGGCGGGGATGAAGAAGCAAGTGAAGGATAAAGAAGATGGACAGAGCGGTTGGTGGCTTGGAATTGAAGAAAGAAAGGGTCATCACTCGGGCTTGGATTGGAGGGGTGGAAGGGAATGAGTTGGAGCTCAATGTGGCTGACTTGTGGGTGTTTAGAAAGGAACAAGGAAATGTGGGAGGACTCTGCAGCAGACACAGTGGGGTGGCCAGTGATCAAAGTGATCTTACAGTCTGAGATAGATGATGATAACGTGGAAGCAAGGCGGAGGAAGGGTGTCAAATGGCCCATTCCGGCAATTGGGAATAGAGCTATGTGAGGAGGAGAAGCTGTGGTGTTTGACATGGTGATTGACTGTTATTTGGGGATAACACATTGCATGACAGTGTATGGTATTTGTATATTTATGAACAAACATTAAGGTAGATGGTTTGGTGAGTTGTTAGCCACACGTTTCACCAAACATTCTCAGTCGATTGACTGGGAATGGAGAACCCAGCAAGTGCTATTTAATTTAACATTCATGGGTGTGGAATACAGGGTTTCGATTAATATCTTTGTTTCTTTTATATGAGGGAGGAGAATACAAAATTAAGACTATCTGATAAGATCAGCAACTGCAACAAGCTTACTTATATTCTAGCTAAGAGAAAGATGCTGTAAGTGAAAGATCATTGGATCAGTTAGTCGGTAATGTCTTTGTTGGTGGATTTAGTCTTTGCATTATAGACTAAAGAATTGGGTTAAATATGTACCAAAAAAGGGTGGTGGGTTTAATTAATAGGTCCTAAAATGCTGTGAAAAGGAAAGAATACCAAACGCACTGCTACCAGGAAAAAAAAAAAAAAAAAAAGGAGTTAGTTTTCTTTGCAAAAGCCCAGCAACTGCTATTTATTTGAACATAGGCAGGTGAAGACCACGAAGCTTATGTTCTCTCCACCACATCTACATAGAGAAAAATGGGCTGTTAATATCCATTCCGAAAACATCCACATGTTTGATGTCTGCTAAGCTAATATCCATTCCAAAAAACCTTTATATTAGAGTTTTCACGGCGGTCGCTCAATAATTTACTTTCGAGTTCAACAATTTCTTCTTCTGAGGAAATATTATCATTGCGTTCCCGCAAACGACGAACCTCGGAGAAGTCGAGGATAGGAAAGGACGTCCATAAATAAGTCCACCTTTTATTTATGGAAATATTATCGATACCCCTTTTCAGCCCTTCATGGTTGTTTAGCCTTGAGGCTTTATCGTCAATGAAACGGTGTCGTATTACATTATGTGAAACGACGTCGTGTGATGAAATTCAATTGTCGAACGCTATCCGAAATGCTCAAGAGAGCCCCCCCTCTCACTCTCACTCTCACTCTCACTCTCTGTTCGACGCCTTGGCGCCCAAATCAGTGCAATGAGTGCCTGCAAAACCCTAGTCCGTACATCTCTCTGTTCAATCACTTGCAGTCTCCAAACCAATAGTCGAACCATCTCTCTGCTCCACTCACACTCTCTTCGCTTCTGTCCTCTCCTCTCACCCAACCAAGGTACTCTCTTTCTTACTCTCTCCCTCTCTCAATCTCTCTCTACGCTCACTGACACATATCTGATTCAATTTTTTGATTTCACCTAGGGATCAGACTCGCTCCGTACAATGTTCCTTCAAGGCCGCACGCATCAATTTCAGCAGAAGCCGCCGCCGATTTCACAGAAGAAGCTCACTCCATCACCATAAACCCAACCCCAGAACCACTACCACCGGAGAACCAGACGCAAGACACTGTGGAGCACCTGCTCACGCACCGAGACGACATCGCGCGCCTGATGAAAATGGAACGCCGCCCTCTCCTTCTCTCTGAGCCCGAGTCCGTACAACGACAAGGCGGTGGCCGCCGTTGGTTTCCGTACCTCGACAAATTTGACTGCGGAAGTGGTTACCTCAGCAGCGGCGAGGTCCTCGAGGCGCTGGATCCGTACATAATGGATGTGAGGAAAGACAAATTTAGGAACGTGGTGAGGAATCGGAGCTACTCGGCTTGTTTGGTGGTTGAAGGATTGGCCGATTTCGGAAACATCTCGGCGGCGTTTCGGTCCGCCGATGCGCTCGGGTTCCAGTCGGTTCATGTTGTCTCGTGCGACAGCTCCAAAAGGTGCAACAACGACATTTGAGGTGAAAGGCTCTGGTTTAATTAGTTTCGAAAATGCTCTTTTCTTTTAATTTATTGGATATTTTGAAATGGGTCATTTTATAAAATCATCCTAATTTGTAATGTGGGTTTCATTCATGCTGAAGTTGTACTATTTCTTTAATATTCAAAATTTGTTCCAAGAATGACGTACAACTTTGGTAACCTCAGCTTGATCTTGTTTCAGGTATAGAGACAATCGCCATGTGAGCATGGGAGCAGAGAAATGGTTGGACATTGAACTTTGGAACTCTGCTCAAGAGTGCTTTGAAGTTCTGAAATCGCGTGGTTATCGAATTGCCACAACGCATGTGGGAATGAAGGCGGTAATTTTCTGTTTCTTCTTCTTTTGTACAATTTGTTTGAATGAAAAAGATGTTCAAACGTCTGAAAGGTTAAAATTTTCACACATTTTCTGAATACAAGTGGTAGTTTGATTCGGGTTGTATTTTGGCTGTTCTACACCTTGGAATTTTTAGCATATGTGTATGTGTTACCCTTCCATGTTATTTTTAGGTGTCTGTTTACGACATGGATTGGTCATGCCCAACTGCAATAGTAGTCGGAAATGAAAATAGGTATTTATATATTTTCTTATTTACTGATCCTTAAATATGGCGGAATTATGATATCATCCAAAGCTGGTTCCTTCCTTATTCACTTTTAAGCTAATTCACTGGTTTCAATGTGATCAATATAAGATACAGTGTTACTACATATGGAGGAAATTTAAAATTCAACCAAGAAAATATTAATATTATCAAGAAAATTATAGTTTAGATTTTGGGGTCTTGGTCATTGTGAAGCACAATTATACTCCTGTGGAATGTGAGTTGTGAAGAATGTTAATCTTATAATATGCTTTGCCTCTAGTTAATGCATTGCCCATATGTTCCTGGATATCATAACTTTAAAAAATTTGAATCCCATGTCTGAATATAGGGGAATAAGTGATGAAGCCCTGGAATTGTCAGACATGCATTGCAGTATACCGATGAAAGGCATGGTGGACTCTTTCAATGTTTCAGTTGCTGCAGGCATTCTCATGCACCATGCTGTTTGTGATAGAACATCTCGCCTGGTAATACATCCATCTCTTTTTCTCTTTTCCTTTTTGTCTGGAAAATAATTTTTAGATTCTTTCACTCAACATAGCAAAAGTAACGTAGAATCATGCAAAGCAGTTGCATTTTACGTAAATTTTAAACATCAAATGTTAATAAAATGTTGCCCAAGAATGTACAGGGTTGCCATGGTGATTTGACAATTGAAGAGAGCCAAATTCTACTTGCTGAGTTCTCTCTGCGTCATAGGAAGAGTTCAACTAGCATTGCGCAGGAGTATGCTAAGCGGAAGGCAGCTATTCTCACACCAAGGCTTTGAGACTATTCTCTGACTTGTGATCATACTGAGGATCGATTGATGTTCCACAAATGTGATCGCAGAAACGACATCATAAAGAAAGCAATCATAGAAAAGGTCAGAATTAACATGTCAAGACTCAAGAGTACTCTTTTGAGATTCGTCTCCTTTGGAAAGTGAAGTTTGGTGCGACATTTGATCGGAGTCTTTTTTGAGGCATGAAGCATCGTTGTTGTATAATTAACTAATGTGGTTAAGGGATTTTATTTACAAGTATTAAGATGCTACACAGTTTTTCTGAGTACATAGTACTCAGAAACATAATGTTCGAAACCAAAATTCATACTTTGTTCTTAAAAAGAATTAATGATTCACGTTAATTACATATTGGCATGGCAACACCACGTGAAAAGATATCATGTTTATTACAACATGGAGCTTCTTCTGTCCACAGCATCTAGAGAGAAAAAGGGGCTTGCAGCTTTAACATTCTGCAACCAAATTAATGCCACAGATTATGTCATGAAGACTGAAAGGTATGTGATACCATCTTAAATATGGAAACAATCCAGTTGGGAACAAAACAACAAATAATATAATAGAAAGGTTAGGGGATGAGCTTGCTGTCTACTTCGGGAGCACTCACTGTCCCGTTCTGTAACTTCCCTTCTTTCATCCGTCCACGAGGCTTTAAAAGGAGAGGGTTGCCCAATGCCCATAGACAAGTCCATCTATAGATAAAAGATTGGTCAATGGATTTGATGGGTAACAAGAACAGTATGTGATGCAATATATCATCTGAAAGATATCTGATCTTGTCACTGCTTTGCTCATTGTTTCATCTTTTGAACGCGAGGAGGTTTGTAGCTGTGGTTGCCATGCTGGTGAGGATGAGAACAGGGTTTGAGATTGATTAAATAGGAGGCTGACAAAATGGATTTTGGTTTTAATATGGTATTTAGTAACTTTGGACCAAAAATAATAAATGACCCCCATTGAATTGATTCCATCTGATTGTGATGTCTATTAATGAATTAAAATGAAATTCCACAACTTAATTTACAAGCTTCACCTTTCGAGACCACTAATAGCTTATCTACTAGAATGTATATGATCATTGGATTACATTAGCTACAATATCACTTTGGAAGAAATTTCTCCACTGATAAATTTCCCAAGGCTATAATCTCAATCATCATCCCAAAACTAACAATCCTATTAACAATTTCCTAATCAATTAGCATTTCACTAGTTGTGGTTTGTATTTTTGTCTTGTTGCTATGCATGCTTAGGCCTTGCTTCAACTCTTGGGACCTAATGAACTCTTGTATTCTTGCCTTTAATTCAATGTCTGGTATCAGCATGTCCGCAGTAAGATGGGAACGGTTGAATGGGTCACTCTGCGAATCATAACAGATAAATTGGCACAAGAAGATACACATATCATAAGATAGTTGTATATTATTAAAAAATGGGGGATGATGTACATTATCACTAAGAAGATGCCTCTGGATGACAGGCCGGTCTACTGTGATCCTTGAAGAAGGTAAGATAACCGGATCCTTCATTAAAGTGTACTGCAAGAAAAGAAATATAATCAAAACGCCGGTCCACCCTATCTACCACAAACACACAAATATACCTGAATTGGGTCGAGGAATTCATCTGGTATATCCCCAAGTACAGCTTCAGTGTCCATGGCCTCAGAAGCAGCAACCTTGGCTTTGGCACCAAGGTCAATGAATTCCTGTATGACTCTTCCATCTTCACCAATTCTCCTTAAGACATCTGCTGCAGCACTGAACAACTGGAGCAATATCCATTTATCAGGTTGCTTCCACTCAAACATAATGATCTTGGAAGAGAATTAAAAACAAAATAATAATTACATAGAAGTTAATTGAAGTTTTGCCTCATCTGAATTACCTGCTCATTGTATGATCGACCATCCCTTGAGATGGCATTGGGGAAAATATTTTCTGTATCACCCTTTGCCAAATGAACATATATGTATACAATCTTCAAATAAATTAAGAAAAAGTTAGTTGGTGCCCCTTCAATTTGTGTAGTAACAGCACTATCATATAGAAGTTCAAAACAAAATTAGAGCAGAGTGATCAACAAAATAAAAAACTGAAATTGCAAATATTGCTATGGGTCCACCAGTAAATTTTTCGAAGTAATGTTATTATTTCCCTTTGGGGACTAAAGTGCAAAATTAAAAGTTCTCATGGGCTGAGTCTTCTGACAAGGAAAAATATCAGTATGGAATATCATGTTCAACATGGGTCCTATCCAAAATAACCCAGTATCTCTATCTTCAAAACTAACTTGAGATCGATTATACTCAACTGGCTGACAAAGGCAACCTGAATCCCAAATCCCCTTTTTTTCTCCAAAAACCTTATTTCCACGTTTAGTGGAAATACACCACGCCACCATGGCCTATAAATGCAAAACCCTAAACCCTATAAATGCAAAGGCCTCCACCAACAACAAATCAGACCTTAAGATACTAAACTTTAAATCATCATAGACATGCATGACTGCATAGATAAGAGTCTGATAGCACAATTTAGATTTCACTAGCCACTATCAAGCCTGATAAATTTCATCATAAGATCAGGGTCCAGTTCAAATTGAAGCCATGGTCCAAGTTCAACATAACCAGACATCCCAGTTCTTTCCTTAAAAGACAGCCAGATTTGATTCAGTCACATTGGTTGTAAGTTGTAACAGACCAGACTTTGAAAAAATGAAGACAGAATTAAAATAAAAACAGAATTCAACCGGGGTATATAATTTCTGCTATATATCTCCCATCAATCACAGAATATATGTACGAAATTTTTTTACACACATACCTGCTTAAGCAATTGCTTTGGACGGAATTCATACTTCTCAGGGTCTTTCAAACTAAGAGATTTTCTTTGAGGACCTACTAATTGCAACAAAAAGTAATTGAGCATGCTGGCCACCCTTTCAACCTGGAAAGAAAAAAAATAACCAAGGTTGTGAAATTGCTTGTCAATTTAGCAAAACAACTATCATTTCAGAAGGACAGCATGCATCCACTGGAATGGGTGTGTGTGTGTGTGTGTGTGTGTGTGAGAGAGAGAGAGAGAGAGATCTTACCATCTCAGGAAGTAGGAAAGGAGCTGTAATCTCTTCTGTAGTAAATGCCAGCATACTCACATCTTCATTCGCCAACTTCATATCAATTCGGATGATCTGAAAACACACCACGATAGTATTCACTTGGTTAGGTAATCTTAATTAAAGAAAAGAACACCTACGATAGTTGTTTCTTTTGGTGGGTGTCATGAAACATACATTCTCTTGAGAGTGGAATAGGCGGGTTCTATCCTGCCTCTCCTGAGCAGGCCTGCGCTCCCATTCTGCAGTGTTTGACATCTCAGCTTCCAGTTCTTTGAGTTCAAGAATTTTGTTAAGACTTTCATCCAAAAGATATATGCTATCATTAATCAAGAAGTTTAAGAAATTCAAATAAACTCCCTTCTCCTCTTCCCTAGCAATCTGAAACAGAATAAAAATTAGTGCAGTCAAACACATGCCTTGAGAACACACAGAGTACACAACTTCATTAAACATAGAATTATGAAGCAAATGTCTAACACATCTTTCCATGAAATTATCCTACCTGTCTCCAAGCATTTCGATGACTAGGGACTTGCCACAGATATTCGAGAAGTTCAGCAATATTGTGGCGAATGTTAAACTTGTCATAGAACTGCACAATTCAAAAGCATAAGGCCAATCAACAGGAAAATAATTGAGAATGCAAAGTGAATTCAAATAAATGTCCATGACTATAAGAGCACTCACCTGCGTGTGAGAACCAGTAAACTCGATGTCGACATATAGTTTCAACAGATTCTTCACAAGATACTCAAGAGACAGTTGGTGCCCTTCAAATAGGGTAGCGGTAACAGATGATCCACTGCATATGCAATGCAAATTGAAATTGCTATAAATACCTAATTTTGAAAACCAAAGGATTCATTATAAAAGGGAGACATTAAACCACCTTCTACGGGGCATCCAGCAGTTCAGGACTTCGACCATCTTTGCTCTTAGATAAGGGTTCCTGATATATTCTGGACTTGCCATGAACATTATAATGAAGTTCATAAAATCATCCTGCCAAGCAAAAAAAACAAGTTAAATACATTAAGAAAACATATGAAGACAAGATTACAGGAAGTATGAAGGGAATAATTTCTGGATAAATTTTTTAAATAAAAGTCTGACCAACACGACCCCATCCAAAGCTTTTGGAATCCGGGAAGCAAATATAAGCAATTCCATGGCATCTTCCACAAAATGCTCCGGCATAGATGCAAACTCTGTAGGGCAATTTGGTGGCAGAGGCATTTTAAATCCGCCAACCAAGCGAACTTGCCACACCACCATTAACCGGTGGAAAGAAAGAGCACGTTGTATAAGTGTCCCATCCTAAAGACGATTCAAATTTAACAATCAGTTAAAATATGGTTAGCATACAAATTATATTAATAAAGTACGTAAGATACATTATATTGATGAGACCATTACTTTTAAATCCTTCTTTAAACAAAGAATGGTTCAAAACATCTTGGGCCTAGATTGGACATAGACAGGCTTCTTGCAAAATAATGCAAGTAACAAGGCCTAGAATGGTCACCCAACCAATCATTCAAGTATAATATAATTAGAACCTTGTAGGTCTCCATGCCTCACATACCCATATGGAAACTAAAGATGAGCTAAATAAGGGTCAAAAGGTTAGGAATACCGAAAAAAATCCCACAAGAACTTGCCCCAAAAAATACCCTCAAAAGATGCACACATACGCATGCACACCACACACAGAGTTTGGACATACCCTTAGTATTTGAGCTTCATAACAAAGCTTTTCCTGTGAATACAGCTCTAGTTCTTTCTCAAGACGAGCTATATCCATCTCTAACTGTGGAGAAGGTGCCTGGCCTTGCATGTTCTTAAGTGTGGCGAGAGTATCTTCAGACCTTGAAATGTCCTGAATTGAGTATATTTCACATACAAATTTTCCACCCATAAATTACTTATAACAATTTACAAAGAAACATACAGTGAAGTAAAGCACCATTGCTTAATCATGGAGTAACACGCAATAAGCTTATAGTAGTGTGATATTCCATGTCGGCCCATATGTAAAGCACACACAAGTTACCTGTACTAAATGTTTAAAGTCAGAAAATGCTTTCAACAAGCCCAAATTGAGCACCCTTGCAGTCATGAAGAAGCATTCACAAATAAATGAATATTTTGGCTTCACGTTAGAAGGTTCAGAGACATTACTGCCAGAACTGGTGGCTTCTTGAGATTTTAAAAGGCGATTTTCACCATCACCATTGTTTCTAGAGCCATCAGTATTCCCCATACTATCTTTATTAATCCATTCAGTAACTTCTTCAGATGATGCATGTAGAGCGGTCAAACCTCTAATGTAGGTCCATAAACAATTGTTAGACATGTACAAATCTGAGAAAAAAATAGATAGGTCCACAAATTCAAAAGTCCTCACCTTAACTCCAGGCGGTTACTGTAAAATACATATTTTGGATCAATTTTGTTCCTTTTTGTTAAACTTGCATCTAAAAATGGCTCACAAAGCCGAAGCATGACAGCACTGAGGTTTACAAACATGCCTGAACTTGCACAAGAGAGAGGATCCACCTGTGACCATAGTTATGACTTACCAAATGTTAATAGCAGAAGAAACCATAAAATTCCTTGCTAAAAAACATGACATCAGTTATCACTTCACTAGAAAAAGGTTTTGGGCAAGCCCAAAAATAAAGGACTTGTTTGGCTTGCAGTTTTACTGACCACGAGTACAGCATACCTGAATATGAGCCCTTGATGAGTTTTTGTTGATAACCTCCGCAAGATACTCAAGAACATTCTCACGGGTGTCTGTATTTTTGAGAAGTGAGAGAAGAACTTCTGCAAGGCCATCATATAGGTTATTCATGACTGTCTTAATTGTGGTGAATGAAGATAACAGATCAGCAGGTCGACGAGTAGAAGCCTCTGAAAAGCACTGCTCCCTGGTGTAATCAAGATTCAATAGAGAACCAATGCATTATTAAGAAACCTTTTCGTTTTAAGTATAAAGAGAGGAAGAAAATGAACTACTTAGCCAAAAAAATAGATAGATAGAGAGAGAGAGAGAGAGAAGAATGCCATGACCAAGCATTCAAGGAAACAATACACGCATAGATCTACCAATTGTATACATGGTTCAGTTTCTTTTAATCAACAGAAGGATCATCAATTCACCAACTACAGTGTCTGCTTATTAGTTGCCAAACATGAGAAAGAGAGCAGGAAAAAAAGCACTCCTATACTTGATTGTTTTTCTCGAGTAGAGAAAGTTTAACCAAGCCAAACATATACACTAGGTTCAGCTAAAAAAAGCTACAGTCCTCCACAGTCCCAAAAAAGTAAACACAGCATACAAGATTTTGATCGTCTTCTTTTCCTATATGAATATTCGACAAACCAAGGAAATAACATATTAACAACAAAAAGATAAGCAAATAATCGAAACCCAGAAAAGCAAAAGCACCATACACAAACAGGCAAACCAATAAACACAACAATTCACTCACCCCACTTCAGGTTGGCTCTTGAAAATAGGATGATCAGGCAGAGCACTGACATGAAAGAAAGGACCTAAAATGCTAGTCCTCTCAATAACACGTCCATTCAAGTACACCCCTTTGGGAATCCACCAAGGGTGATTCACAAGAGACTTAGCACCAACTGGGAAACTAACCAAAAACAACAGAGCCCTCAATGGCTGCTGGAAGTTTCCGAGCGCTGAAACCTTAAGCACAATCTCCCTAAGCTCCTCATACAAGCCCTTCAAAATCGGGTCCAAGCTATCGTAATCGGAGTCCCGAAAAAACTCCTCCAAAAACCCAGGTGGGCACTGAACACTGCCACTACCGCTTCCTCCAAATCCATCCACCGAGCTCGCAACCTCGGAGAAAATCAACGGCAACAAAGGCGACGCATTTGACTTATTCGGATCCAAATTCGGACTAGGAAATGATTCGGGGTTACCCAACTGAATCCTACAATACGAAACCGATAGCTTCTTGGCTTGTTTAATCACAGATTCCAAGACAGACCTCAAGTTCTTATCTTTCATACTAACGATTTTCTTGCCCTCATCATAAGCACGCTTGTAGCACCCGATTAGGTACTGAAAAGGCGGTTCGGCCGAGGCAAAATCGCCCCAAAGGCGATCGATTAGGACCGATTCCATGAGGTCCCGAGTGAGCCTCAACTCTTTGCCCTCGCTGAGAATCTCTGCTGCCGTCATCTCCAAGTAGACGATTCGAGGGTTGGATTCGGAGGAATCGGTGAGCGATACGAGGAAGATTTTGCGGAGGATTATGTCCTCCAACTCCTCTGGAGACCTTTGAGGTTTTGGAGTTGCCATTCCTTTTCAGAACGAAATATGTGAATCTGGGCGTTCTTCTGGGATTTTCCCGGGAAACAAACAGATGGGTATTTGGATTTGTTTCGATTGTAATGATGGAAGACGCTAGGGTTCAGTGAGAGGAATAAAGGAGATTACCGTAGAAACAGAGAGATAGCAGCACATAGATGTTTTGAGAAATTTAGGACGACTAAGTTACGAGAAAACTAGGATTAGGAATAGCTCGGAAATAAACCGGTTCAGTTTTGGACCGGCCGGTTTGGGTTTGGCACTTTGACTGTGCTAGGAGGCTAGCCTAGGATACCATTTTCAGATTTCTTATTTATAGAGTTTAACCAAGTGACTGACTGTTAATTGAAATTTTAGTTGTGCCCAACTGCCCACCAATGTCCCAAATTTTATAGTACTCTAGAAATCAAATCCTAAACCAACTAGAACTTAGAAGTCGGATATTATCAATCTAAAGAAGTAACTAGAGCCTCTAGAGGTAGGTAGGACCGTAGGATAGAAATTTTTTTTTCTTTTTTTCTTTTTATAAGAGACTGAGGGACCTTCATAAATTCTTTTCTTACAAAAAAAAAAAAGACATGGAAATTNTTGTTTTTTTTTTTTTTGTAATATCCGTCTAATTTTCTTGTTGGACTTTTACGAAAATAAGTTCTTATTTTATTAATTTTTAAATAAAGGTTAGCAATTAGCATGAGTTTGGTTTCTATCAAAAAGATTGGATAGTAGTAAGGTGTTAAATTTCGTTTTGTGGGGGTATGTAAATTTTAACACCAACCTATTAAGTTTTCGCCGAAATTTCCAAAATTTCACCCACTATTTACATCTCAGTAAAAACCCAAATTGATGGCTTTTCTGGTTGTTTGTTGAGGCAAGAAAAGGGTACCATGAGGTTTAGCTCGATAAGAGGAAGAGATCTTGGGTGGTTTGGGGTCTCGTCGTGGCCGAAAATGAGAGATCGCCGGCCGGAAGGCGTGACTGGTTTTGCGTCGCTGCGTCTTCGTGAATGGTCGGATGAGTGATCCGAAACCACCAGTGGAAAAGCGTCATCAATAGCTTTCTAACGACACCAAAATCGCCGGAATCAGAACTCAGATGAGAAAGATATAAGCGATCAAAGTTTAGTCAAAAAAGAGGTGAGGAGAGAGCGCTCGGGGAAGAAGAAGACGACCAGATCTGATCTGACCTACAATTACCATTTTGCCCTTATGCTTCAAATATTTGTAATTTGAGCTACGTAACTCCGATTCGCAATCCGTTTTCGCTTACATGCTCGTGAGTTCGAGGTCTATCCAGCAATGCCAAAATCATAATTTATAAAGTTTATTGAAATTTGGTATTTAAAGTCAATTAACCTTACAATTTAATTATTTCCTCTTAAATCCAAACTTTTATATTAAAGGTATACTCGTCCAAATTTTTAAATAAATCACCAATCAATGATCCTAGTCTAAAAATGTTCCGATAATTCCTATGGGTTCCTCTCATCTTGTACCATTTTTTACACCTTAACTTCAAATTTTAAGTACCCATACCTCATTCAATTTAATTTATATGTTTCTAAATAATTCTCAATAACTCCTATAAATATTTAATTACTTAAATTAATTCGTTAAAAATTCTTATAACCTCAAATAAATATATAAGAATCTCCATATATTTATTTTATCTCCACTCCAAGAATTTCCAAACCTTAAATAATGCACATAACAAACATCATAACCTTAAATAATATTCTATGAATCCTCAAAACTTCTTGTTGTCTCCAAATCAATTTAACAAAAATTTTCTTAAGTCTTACAACTCAACTTTTCTTTAAGCTTTTTCAATCCATAACCAATAAATTAACATTCTTAATAAAATTCGGATCAAGTTGTTATATGATTATTTATGTTTAATTTATGATTCAAA